>JAODOY010063517.1:0-14893 GCA_025399855.1 Forbesichthys papilliferus
TGTTTCCATGTGAAATGTAGGTTGTAAAGCCCTTTGAGACTGCAATGTGATTAAGGGCTATATAAATAAAATTGACTGACTGACTGAATGACAATAATTAAGTCAGACACAGCAAGAACAGAGGAGAGGTGGTGGGTTGCAAAAATGCTACCAGAGGAAGCAGCAATTGTATGCTTAGTGATCAGCTGAGCAGTCTGGTCATTGAGATCAGATGGGAAATCAGTTGAATCAGATCATATGAGTGTGGTTATGGCATGGGCTTGACCAAACACTATGCTCAATTTAGGATACACAAACATGAACTTGTGCATAGGTCATGACTCATGACCGAAAGAACAGTCACGGGTACAAGCGGGCGAAATGCGTTCTTTCAGGAGGGTGGCGGGCGTCTACCTTAAAGATAGGGTAAGAAGCTTGACTATCTGTGAGGAACTTGGAGTAGAGCTGCTGCTCCTTTGCGTTGAAAGCAGCCAGTTGAGGTGGTACCAGGAGGCATCTGGTAAGGATGGCTCCTGGGCGCCTTCCTAAAGAGGTGTTCCAGGCATGTCCAGCTGGGAGGAGGCCTCGGGAAAGACCCAGGACTAAGTGGAGAGACTATATTTCCACTCTGGCCTGGGAACGCCTGAGAATCCCCCAGTCAGAGCTGGGAAAGGTAAGTTTGGGGTCCCCTGCTGGAGCTGCTGCCCCCCGCGACCCGACTCCGGATAAGCGATTGATGATGGATATATGGATATTTCTAACTAATGCTATCAGAGAAAACTCCCATTTAAACTATTTTAGGAATCTGGCTAAACTAGTTTGAAAATGCCGTTACATTCCCATGTGGACTTGCAGTTAAATCCTGCAAATTTTGTACAGTATGTTTCGTCAAATGATGCCGACAAGTTTCTAACCTGATCAACTGGTACTTTGCATCCAACAGCCTTTGTCTCTTCTTTTTAATGAGAGATTCCACCTGTCACATAAAGGAAGTAAGAAGCAGAACTAACATAAATGCCGCACTTCACTAAAACAGGTTTTAATAATTACCTTGGCATTTTCTCTCACCACACTCTTGAATTTCTTCCAAGCAGTTATCTAAAAAAAAAAAAAGCAAAATACTATAAATCACTGGCCAAGTAAATAAAAAAATTAAGCCTTTAATTTTAGGTAAAATGAAGATTGACCTTCTCAATGAGTTGCTGCTCAAAATTGGAGGTGAAAGTATCAATGGCTTGTCTGACTGCTGTCGAATCCACCGTCTCCCTACATGCACATTTACTTTCTGATTAATAATATAATTGTAATTACTAGATACAGTTTCCCAAAAGTCAAGTTAAAAATACAAAACATCATTTAATATATTTTTGTATATTGATCTTTATATTTGCCTATGTACAGTAAAATGTAAGATGTCCTTGAGTGTTTTGAAATGCGTCCTGAAATAAAACTACTAAAACACCCTTGCTTGTACATACAACTATTAATCTTTTTTCATCACATCTCATAAAAAGACTTGGGGTTGGTGCTTTTCACAGGAGTTGTCATTTTATGGTTAAGTCAGGCGTGGCTAATAAAGAGTCCCTTCCATTTTGTGAGTTCATCAGTACATGCAAGACTAGTGAGTGTTGCCAATGTTATTGGTTCAAATACATTTACATGTAATTAATGCTATGAGCTACACCTTTGATTTCCCCTCTGATAGCTGTATACGATAAGATGTATACAGATATAGGATTCTATTTTGTGTTTGACTGATGCTAGTAATGGTGAAATAAATCAATAAAAAGTAATGGACAGTAACCTGTACTCAGCACAGAGGTCAAGGAAGGTATTGAGCACCACTTCTGACATGGTTCCTGCTCTGCCACCAGGGTCCCTCTTACTTTGCTGAGGTACAGCCACCGCTTCTGGTTCTTCAGATCCACTGTCTTGGAGGAAAAATGTAGTTTTTCAAGATACTGTAGCAACTATTTACAGTACAGTAGTAGCTCCCTTTGAAATAGTAAAAATTGTAAATAAACTGCATTTATGTAGCGCTTTATCAACCTTCCGGCCACTCAAAGCGCAGTAGAGAAATGCCTCACATTCACAGGTGTGTGAATGACGGTGGTGTTAGCCATACAAAGCGCCATCTGACCACCAGGAGCAGTTAGGGTTAGGTGTCTTGCTCAAGGATACCTCGACACTTGTTGAGTAGTTAGCGGCGTTTGAACCAGCAACTTCTGGATCACATGTCGCCCTGCTCTACTGCGCTACTGTCAGACAGTTGCTATGGTTTTTTTTATTCCTCTAACGGAGCCACACTGGCAAGACATGGTCAATAGGTGAGTCACACTATTTAACATTCTTAGAAAATGTGTCTGAAAATATTTTGTTACTCTTCTCCTAGTCTTGCAGAGTCAGCCTTTACATGTAAAGTCTGGGACGCAGCGCTGGCTAACTGCATCAGTACCCGCCTACTTGACAAGCGAGGTTTTTTGATTGGCATGCAGGACGGTCAACTACGTAACTCAATTACCAAGTCAGATGTCACATTTTCAATTAGGAAAACTAAACAGGCTGTTTACACGTCTTATAAATCTGTAGAATTTGTAGACTACGGTTATTGATTAAAATACATTTTTAATTAGTAAATAAAGCACTGCACTATTTTTGCACCAGAAATTACAGAGCCATACTTAATAGTGACAATGCAAACAGCCAATGGATATCGACAGCATTATTTACCGAAAGTCCGAGAGCCCCGTGTCCAGCTTACAAGGGAATAAGACATTCAGCACAGAGTTGCCTATGAGACGAAGTGCTAATGAACTAAGGAGGCTGAGACTACTTTTCTCCGTGTGAGTATACATGGCAGTTATGCTGCCACCTTCAGGGTGAGCAAAGTACTGTTTTGAATATATTATATACACAGTAATACCACTAATGTTCTCATACAATTTGACAAAGGCTACTGTACTTCTTGATTTAATTATTCTCTATCATGGGAGCAGTCAGTTTAACCCTGGAGAGCCGTGCAATGGGTAACTCTGGTGTAGGAGAGGACATTAATCATGAATGGTTACCTTGGTTATCACTGGTCGTCCATAGTTTTAGCAATGCTTCGAAGTAGACCATAGACAATGCACTACATTAGGCTACTTTGCCTATTTAACAGTTACCTGATGAGTATTTCTTAGTCTGCTTCTTCATGGCATCAACGATGTAAAATATGCCACGACCAGCTTTTCGGACTTCTTTTTTCTTCTTCTTCTTTGTGGGACTCTAAAAAAAAGTCCCAAAAAAAAAAGTAGTAGATGGTTTAACAATCCCGGAACAAATAAGTAGATGGAGAAAAAAAAAAAAAAAATAATACACCAATTACAAGAAATCTGCTATTGGCTGCTAGATGGAGGTGACTATTAAAACGTATTACCCAGTGCGAATCTTCTTCTGACAAGTCCTCTGATGACAGGGTTTGTTGACGCCTTCTTGAGGTGGCACTAGAATCTGAATCATTCTGTCAAAAATATTTAAATAGCCTTATGAAATAAAAACACTTCATCACTTGTGTAAAGTTTAATCTAGAAGAATAACTTAGTGTACACAAAGTACACCACCTACTCATGACTCACAAAAAATATGAATCCAACTCACACTGTTAGTAATATGTCATCATAACATCTGATATCACTGCCAAATATGCAGTCCTACCTACGGCTACATGTTTCAATAGGATCTGAGATAGCACTGTATACACGGTTGGTTGACCGTGTATTATATGCGTGTATAAATCTTAGCAGAGAAAAACATATCTAATAATATGCTTACCTGTGTCTGTGGGGTATTGGGCTTTATCTTCTTGGCCCTTTCCTTTCCCTTACCTACAGGTCTGGCCAAAACAACAAAAAAGATAATTGGACACCGCAAGATTGTGAAGAATACTAACTTACTAATTATGTAATATAATATTACAAATGTTGCAATTAGGTCAGCAGATGGTTTTATTCTAAGTGACTAATGTCAGGCTTGAACCCAGGACTTTTTGGATGTTAATTTATCCTGCCAGCATTACACATTGGTTTAACCAGAGATCAATAAAAGCACTGATAAACAAGTACTGATTATATTTATATGATCACTACTTGGATAATCAATATTTTATACTGAGTTATAACCACATTAAATTAGATCTCATTAAGAACAGTAAAAAGGTAAATGTTCTGATGTTTCTAAATGTTAGTTAAACTATTATAGTGGTATTAAAGTGTAACCGAACCTTAAACCGTGTGTTTTGAGAATAAAAAAGCTGCACTTTGATCATGGACAAAATTCTATTTTTTTATAAATATCGGGATGTTATGGTCAGAAAATGGCTCTACACGTCATATCTGTTAAACCTTGCCCTGGACGTGGCTGGTTTCAAACAGTACTCTTTTCAAATGAAAGCATTAGGCCCCCTCCACGTTTTAGCATTTTTCAGTCAGGCTCAGAGCTGGGGTGCAATTACACTTTAAACAATTTCAAATCACTTTTTAAAAGCAACCTAGGCCTAACCTAACTGTGGCTTTCTGTACAAACTATTCTGATGCATCTGTCAAATCCATGTTTTAGTGCTGTACGTTACCAGTCAACTATGTGGAAACACTGGTATATTTGTAATTATTATAAATATAATTTATAATAAGTGGGAATGTTCCCTTTTTATACATTTTAGATGTATGTGTTGTATTGCTGTCTGTTTTCTAATGGACCCTGAGTCTGATAATAAAGTTGATGATGATGCTTATGTACAATTTAGTGACGTAATTATGCATGCCATTATGATAATTAGCCAGTCAGCACAGGTGTGCCCATACTTGTCTTTATTCTTCCCACCGACGCACCTTCCACTTGTTTTTTGCACCTCCACTCCCTCCTTCCTGGACAGGGCTACTCCATGGCGTTGGGTGGCAGCGCCATCTTCCTCGGTCCTCCTCTCCTCTTCCACCTCCGTGGAGACGTTCAGCTCTTCTTCCACAGCAGTGCTGTGGATAGGGTTACCTGGGCAACCCGCAGAGGAGACAGTCCATTCATTGTTCAAAGTGTGTGCGACTTCACTTCACACACGTACAGTCTGTGTATTTTACAGGCGACACACATTATGCAAATGACACATGAAGCTACAGTATGGAAGTCATGGGACAAAGCACATTACGTGATGTGTAAGGTTAACGAAAAGAGGCCAAAGCTGTAAGAAACTAAAAGCAAGGCCGTGTTGACAATAGAGTACAGTCTGTAAAGTTCAACCATAATTCTGTAGTTCTGTTTCCAGGAAGCTAGTTCTCTCTATGGAGGACAGATCGGGAGATTTCAAAATGTTGACTACTGGAGACGTCTGTGACATGGGAACCACATAGGAAAAAATGTGTCAGTCACACAAAAATAATGCTATAAAGCATGATTTTAAATAATGTATCGACGTCAATATCAAACATACTTTAGCTGGAACTGACTGGGTTTTGGACTTGGATTTGGCATCTCTGCCTCTTTTGGCACTGCAGACACAAACATCTTGTCAAAAGAGGCTAGAACTTGGTCAGATTATAGATGGGTAAAGGTAGCCCATGTTTTGAACAGTACGTATGTATATGTGTACATTATAATTCCTTCCACTTGTCTGTCAGTGGCGATAAAGCATTGTTTACAATACAAACAAACTAGCTACAGCTTTGTAATATATCGTATAAAAGCACATACCTCGGCGCCATTGGGAACAAAAACACGAGTGTCTTTGCTTTACATCGAATATTAGCTATGCCAAATACAACATATTTAAAGTACATAAACAGATAAGCAGCAGCCAGACTACTCCCAAATGTTCCCGCCACCCGCCCGGACTGTACCACGTTAAAACAGCCGGGGAAATGTAGGTCAAAACACGTTGTATTTAAAATCATTAATCGGTGTACGCAAATTCATTTATTCAATTTAACAAAATCTAAATATAATTATAACACAATTTCATATACATTTTCTGAAACAAGGTAAAATATTGAAGACAATAGTTTAGTAATCTAGTTAATCCCGTCTTCCTACGGAGAGCGATATGGTTCTTGTTAGTACTATAATAATACAAAAAAACGTGTATTTATTTTTGTAAGTACTATAAATACATATATAGGCCGACATTCATAAATTTAGAACAATGTGCAGATTGCATGAATAATGTCTGAACTGTAAATAAAAGTTATAAAGTAATCTATAAGGCCTTCTCAAAACACTTTAAAGGGGCCTATATGACAAATAATCAAAAGATTATTTTCATTTAATTGTGACTGCCAGGTAGATACTGAACAAGATTATAAACGCAACACTTTTGTTTTTTATGCCCATATACCATGATCTGAATTCAAAGATCTAATACTTTCTCTATGTACTGTGGTGGAAAAATAATAAATAATAATAATATCTAGATCTGAATAAACTGAGAGACAGCAGAACTTGTCTTTGTTTTATTTAATTCTTGCAAGAATGGTACAACCCCTACAGAGTGTCTAAGCAGTCTGCCAGGGTCGGACCAAGAGAAGCAGGTCCGACATATATTTATAGTGACAGGCAGTCGTGACCCAATTGTGACCTGGGGCAGAACAGAAACTTCGTGCTGCTATCTTGCAAAGAGGTGTTAGATGGAAAAGGCATATATGTATATTTATAATTACAGACAGCTGTGACCCAACTGCAACAAAGGGCAAGACAGGAACCTTCTTGCTGCTATCTTGCAAGGAGGTGTTATCTATGTTTCCATCTATCAATAGGTGTCAAGACAGAGGAAGCAGAGGGGCCTCTGAACTTGTCTTGTACTTTGGTCAAAGGGTCACACTGTATAACATTCATAGCACAATGAAGAATACATATGTTTAATTGTTGAAATTGTTAAAATTTTGCCACTACAGTACATAAAATGCCTATTTCTTATACAAATATGTTAGTGAGCACTTCTCCTTTGCAGAGATAATCCACCCACCTCACAGGTGTGGCACATCAAGATGCAAATTAGAAAGCATGAGTATTGTCTAAAATGGTCACAATAATGCTGATTCGAAGCTGTAGCTAGCAGGCAAATTGAAATGGTGTTTTGCCATCAACCTCACAGCTTTTTGTTATAGAAATAGCCTAGGCATAGATCTTGGAATGTTAAACATTGATATTTATTTTACAAAAGCAAATTATTCATAGTGTAAAAAATAAAAAAGTTTATCAGCAACATAATACATGTCATACATCTGCAGATTTATAACCACATTCAATTAGATCTCATAAGAACATGTAAAAGGGTTAATCTTCTTAAATGTTAATAAACTATTGTAGTATTAAAACAATTTAAATTAGTTTAAAAAAAAGTTAAAGACCTCTCCTTGTTCATCCTCCACAGAAATAAATGACATGTTGACAGTATGAATGACTCTGATCTGAATATATGCATCCATAATGTGCGTGACTGTTTTAAGATGGAAGAAGGATCTAGCTAATAGCACGCGTGGCAACATCCCCTTTATCCCATTCAAGTATGTTTGGCCGTGAAATCACTGTTCGTTATACTGAAGTATGTGTCTGTAATGTACTATGTGGATTTAACTAGCCCTGATAACCTATAATATAGCCCTGATAATGTATACGTTACTACACAACAGGATATTTCCATTTTTATTTTTTATCAGTTTTCCTAGAATACCTAGCAGACAAAACAATTTTCTTTACAGTTTGTAAATTCCCCTCAGTGCCAAACCTATTCTTTACCCGTATAATCTGCCCCATTAAATATAAAAATGTCCTGAAATGTAATGCTCAGTAGCAAGGTTCATATCTATGTCCAGTGGAAAGAAGGTAATGATCATCTAACCTGACTCGAGTATAGATGTTTACAAATACATTTATACCCCTGAATGAATTATCTACAAACATTTGGCTGCAAATTAGCATTCACAGTCTTGCTTCATTCCGGTCTTGATGTTGTGACGTTTTCATTCATAATGTTCAGTTCAGGTTTGTAGTGCAATTAAGAAGCAACCTGCTACTACTAATACTACTCTATTAATCCTTTGTAACCAGCTATTTCTTGCATTTTTACATCTCCAGGGCCACGTACTGCTCCATTTCATTCTTTCTTGCTACATCCAGATCCCGTTAGGAGAGTTCATCTACCTAATTCTCCTGCCTCCAGTCCCTCCCACGCTACATTTTGATCCCAGCGTAGAGTTTGTCGATCTGGGGCCTGAACTGCTGTTGCAGAGTTGCTCTTTTGGCCTTCAGCGTGGGTGTGAGCAGTCCATTCTGGACTGAGAACATCTCACTGTGGACATGGATGTCCTTTACCTGGGGACAGTAAGCACAGTCAAACTCAAACACACACTCACAGCGAGAGAGAGGGTGTTTTGTCAGGTAACAAGCACTAATGCATTGCAAAATGCATTTGTTCTGTAGTGGTTTAAAGGGCGATATCTTTACTGTGTAAAATATGGGCCTGGGAAATCAGTTGTATTGCCTTGTGGGACCATCCCGATCTTGGATGCTCCGCATTCCATCTTACTCTGCTGCAAAAGTCACTTCAGATACTTTTTTAAACAGTTCTTCCCAGAGCCATCGGTCTAGATGGTGGTTGGGAAAGTGCGCTATACGTGCTCTGCAATGGATGGATGACCGATTCAGTGATGTACCTGCTCAAAGGATTTCAGGCCACCTTCTTTGCCCAGTCTGAGCATGTCATTCAAGATGGCTGACCTCACCTCCTTTGCAGACAAAAGAAAAAAAGATACCATAAAATCAAATGCATATTTTTAATTTATGCATCAAGGAAAGGTGAGGATTATTGGGCATTGTATATCATTTACACCTGATATTTTCATAAAATATGTTCCCTCTGTCACACACACACACACACACACACACACACACACACACACACACACACACACACAGAGTATTCCAAGCATTACCTTTGTGCCACACAGATCCAGGTAGCTGCCCTGTAGTCCCAGATTCGTCTTAACCCAGCTAGAGAGGAAATCTGGGTCAGGGACCACCACTGCTACCAGACAGGCCTACACAGTAAGACCATGAATGCAAACCACAGCATGGATACAACGTTCTACCCGTTTAAACAACTGTTATTGTATTACAGTGTAGGTCGCGTTTGAGAACTAAGGCTGATCGTGCATTTTCTGTTGTGGCCCTGAGACTGTGGAACGAGCTTCCTTTTTCTATTAGATCGTCTTCCACCATTGAGACATTTAAGTCTCTTCTAAAGACACATTTGTACTCTTTGGCATTCGAGTAAGTTCTGGGACACTATGCTAAAACTGTCTTGTTTGTTGTGTATTGTGTTTTATTGTATTTATTAATTGTATTACATTGATGTGTACAGCACTTTGGTCAGCATTTGCTGTTTTTAAATGTTCTTTAGAAATAAAATGACTTGACTTGACTAGGAAGGTATTAATTCTCTGTTAATTTGATGTCGGTCACCATGACGATTTAAACGTTGAAGCATGATACGTCTTACTACTACTACTACTACGGCCAAGTTCACCAACATCTGTGCAAAGGTTGGGAAATGTTTGGAAGTGTTGAAGCAGAACCAATGTAAACAGAGGACCTCCATCACCCACCTGCAGGCTGTCTCCATGCACAAAGACTTGTGCCAGCGCATCGCTCCTTATGTAGACGTTCTCGATCTTCTCTGGGGCGATGTACTCACCCTGCGCCAGCTTGAAGATGTGCTTCTTCCTGTCGATGATCTTCAGGGTGCCATTCTGTATGTGTGCGCGCACACACAGTATTAAAATCTTCAGGATTTCAATCAAACAGTCTCCAAAACCAATAATGAATTCTAATGACAGGGCCCAACCACAAATGCATGAACTCACTGGTAGCCATTTCCCAATGTCTCCTGTGTGGACCCATTCGTCTGCATCAATGGTCTCCTCCGTCTTCTCTGGGTCTTTCAGATATCCCTTGAATACGTTGGTGCCCTTCACACATACCTACATGGGCCACAGTGGAAAGATGAACGGCCTACACCAGGGGTGGGCAATCCTGGTCCTGGAGGGCCGGTGCCCTGCACGTTTTAGGTGTCTCCCTGTTCAAACACACCTGATTCTAATGAATGGGTCGTTGAAAGCCTGCTAACGAACCCATTCATTTGAATCATGGAGAGATCTAAAACATGCAGGACATCGGCCCTCCAGGACCAGGATTGCCCACCCCTGGCCTACACCCACGCTGTAAACGGGTCGGTGTGAGAACACAGCAGTACAGTTTGTCTGGCAGTCCTGTACCTCCCCATCTCCATTGGCAGCCAGGTAGCTCATCTCGGCCACATCCACCAGCTTAATGGAGTTACAAGGTAGAGGAGCTCCAACGTGGCCTAATCACACAAAAGGGCTCTTTAGCATAGGCAGGTAAAGGGGTTAAGATGGCACCTCGTTTGCTAAGCTCCTCAAAACCCACCTCTTCAAGATTGCCTATGACGTTTGACCCTTTGTTCCACCCTTACCTGACCTTAATTTCGTATATATTTCTCAGATCAAATGTCAACTGTTTTATATCTATGTATTTGCAATGTAAGATATCCTTGAGTGTTGAATATATATAATATGATACGTCTTACTACTACTACTACTACGGCCAAGTTCACCAACATCTGTGCAAGGGTTGGGAACTGTTTGGAACTGATGAAGCAGGACCTGTCCAGTCCCAATCCCGTGATTAATAATTTATTTGTTTCCCATCCCGCGGGAATCCAAAAAGAAATGTCACTCTCTAGTAGTTATCTGCAAGCAATAAACTATGATTGTTGATTGACAAATCACAGCCCATAGTCATAGTCATGACCGAAAGAACAAGCTCACGAGTACAAGCGACTGAAATTGTTTTCTTAGGAGGGTGGCTGGCTTCTCCCTTAGAGATAGGGTGAGAAGCTCGGCCATCCGTGAGGAACTCGGAGTAGAGCCGCTGCTCCTTTGCGTCGAAAGGAGCCAGTTGAGGTGGTACGGGCATCTGGTAAGGATGCCTCCTGGGCGCCTCCCTTGGGAGGTGTTCCAGGCACGTCCAGCTGGGAGGAGGCCTCGGGGAAGACCCAGGACTAGATGGAGAGATTATATCTCCACGTCCCCAGTCAGAGCTTGCTAATGTGGATCGGGAAAGAGACGTTTTGGGGTTCCCTGCTAGAGCTGCTGCCCCCGCGTCCCGACTCCGGATAAGCGTGAGAAGATTGATGAATGGGTGGAAATCAGAACCGGAGAACATTAAGGTCAACAGACTAAATGTTTAGAGTTTTGAACAATATTCGCCACAGCAACGCATTTGCGTCCCCATTGTTCAGCCGTGTCATTGTATTTTACCAACAGACCAAAAGGAGCCTTGTCTAGGTGTGTGTTACCTGCACGCCAATCCCCGGGCACGGTCATAGTGCATCCACCTGTACACTCAGTTTGTCCGTAACCTTCATAGAACTGGGACAGATAACACTGGTCAACATTGAAATCGTAACTGACTTAAAAAAGCCCTAGTCTGTAGTATCTTGGTGTGCTGAACACGAACACAACCATGAACATGTTTTATTGAAGATATTTCATACAGTTCATTTTCTATGTTTCACCTGTAAATGTATCCAGTAGGACTGCAACAACATCCTAAATAAGCCAAGAATGATGATAATATTGCATCGCATTACATAACACCATCATGCAAACATCATCCGGAGTTGATTGCATCATTTTCTGATGTAATGCAATGCTACTGCCAGGCAGCTGCTGAAGTAAGCTGACGTCAGCAGTGTACTATATAAAGCCCAGTCGGAAAAGTTGAGCATTTAAAAATGTCAGACTTTGTGCGAGACGGTTTGAGCTACTATTACATAAAACATATTATTTTATCCATTTAGGTACAATACAGAACTGTAATGCTAATTACATTAATGTAATGCAGATTACAAAAAAACTTCGTGTTGAGCATATACACATTGATAAGAAATGAGAAATAATTGTATTTCAGTAACATGACTTTTGTAAAAATGTGTTTTTACCGACTTAAATAGAACGAAAAGAGATCATCATCAGACTCCAATTTGCCATGAAAGGCATATTACTTTCTTATTGTTAAAATAGATTTTGAGGATATCGCTGAAATTATTTTATTGAGTGGAGGAATCCCAAGAAATATGAACTACAGAGTTCCAAACAAGCGCCACCTGCTGTGTGCCAGGGGAAATGCGGTGTGTGTGTGTGTGTGTGTGTGTGTGTGTGTGTTACCTGGCAACCCAGTGCAGCTCTCAGAGAAGTGAGGACACCAGGGGAGATGGGGGCTGCTCCAGTGATCATGAGGCGCACGTGGTTGCCGAGACTGGCCTGCAGAGGGCAGCAGGCGGTTACCTGCATTACTGCTTTGGTTACCTTATGAAGGCTTACAGCCTTGTGAGGCATCTAATAACCCTGGTGGATGTACTGCAGGTAAGCTAACACAGTGGTTCTCAAACGTTTCAGCTGCCGACCCCCCTAATAACAGTGCCAGAGACTCGCGAACCCCACTATAACCTGAGGTGGTAGAAGAATAACAGCCATATTATTATTTTATAGTATTTTAATATATGCTAGTAGCAGAATACATCAAAGTATTGTATAAACTGTACTTCTAACTGCTAACCTATGCAATTTTAATCATTTTAAAATGTTATTTAATTTCTGAAAATCATTTTGTGACCCCCTCTGTGTCTCGCGACCCCCCGGGGGTTCCCTACCCTTAGTTTGAGAACCACTGAGCTAACAGACTTTACCATCCAATGCACGGCCCAAATATGTATTAGTTTACAATTAGCTTGCAAAATCTGACTATACCTTTATCGACTGTACTTTTGGTGTATTTCACATTCAGTGACTGATATAAATCATTCAACAAAGGTCAGAAAACGACTCACAACATGTCGCGGATATACCTTTTAAAAGGTACGGTCAGTCATTCTTGCTAATTTCGAGCACAAATCAGAAAAGTATTGTTCCGTGGTCTTCCGCGGCGGTGGATCACACGTTGAAATGCATTGTGAAGCAAAGCATAGTGCTACGGCTTTGTTGATAAGAGCGTTGTTCTCTGCTTTGTTTATGTAACAATTTACAGAGCCAGGGCTGTGTAGAAGTATCAGAAGTCGTTTTTTCAACACGCACACGGTAAACTAGCGAAATGCAAGGATATATTTGGTGAGATTGACAAAATGTGTATTAGCTTACATTTAGTTTGCAATAGTGGACTTGAACTTTAAGTCTGCAGTGTGGGGGTGTGTGTGTAAGTACCTGGACCTTCTTAAAGATTAGCTTGTCCCAGATACCGTCTCTCCTCACGATGCCGCTCTTCAGCTCTGCTTCCTTCCTCCTGAAGGCAAAGTTCAGGATCCATCGCTTCACTGAGGTGTTGGCCTCCCCAAACAGCTACACACACACACACACACACACACACACCACATGGAGGGGAGGGTGCTCACTTGACAGACAGCTGTCTTAGTCAATCACAATTAATAATTGGATGGATAATATGTAATCTTGCCTTAATCAAAACTTATCAAAAAATATTTTCTCACAGTTATGTAGAGAGTGTGATTTGATTATGTACTGGGTACATGCTATAATACCATTCAGCTAGTTCTGTTTTATACAACAGACTTTTATTAATTGAGTAATATATTGTGTACAAAGGGCAATACTTCAATGAAGGGGATATGTTAACAATTTAGAGCTAGAAAGAGAGCATTCACTGTCTGCCAAAACAGAGGTCAGTAAAATGGTACAGTAGTCTGTGTGAAGTACAAAATACATTGTCTCCCCGAGAATCACCAAATTATCCAGCGCTACCTTGTCAAACATCCTGTTGAGGATTCTGGGTACGACAGGGAAGATAGTAGGCTTTAGGATCTTCATGTCATCCATTAAAAGACGAATATCTCCCTGGAAAGACCCAATCCTGGCACCGTGCATAAACACTATTCCCTGAAGGAGAGAGATAAAGTGTTTACCTAAACCAGCAAAGTACGGCACCTTTTGTGATTGGGAAATCATCCGCAATGCTTAACTTAGTGTAACTCAAGAATTACGGATGCATTTCAGAAATTGTAAAAAGTACACTAACAAGGTTATTTAGCCTCCTCGGTTATCAACCAATAAATGTTATGCAATTTTACACATTGCTCCTTCAACAGTCACATTCTTAGCATTAACATTCATTATTACTTTGTCTGTGTGAGACAGGGAAAGGAGTCAAATCACCATGGTGAGAAAAATGGAACAGTTAATGCATTCATGTAATGTTAATAATTTAAACATCAAGCCCATGACGTAAGATGACTAATAAGAACATACGGTACCTGCACTACTCTCTCAAACATATGAGCCAGAGGCAAATAGGAAACATGGACATCACTCGAATTTAAGCCACAGCTAGCCTAAAAACCACAGCAACACACACACACACACACACACACACACACACACACACACACACAGGGAAACAAAAATGCAGGTGTTGTTGATGTTATGTACCACCACCACTCTTTCAAACTTAGAAGCCAGAAGACATTTTACAGCATTTTGGTACAATTGACCATTGATTCAATTGATTCATTGTTTGGCTCTGACACAAAACTCTTTCAACTGTCTGTTTCCCTGTTAAAGCCTAATAAACAAACTGTGGTTACAGTAACAGGTTAACAGGTTGCAGGGGCGGAGCTTGGAATCAGTAAATAACCTAGCTAGTAGCTACTGTACCTCGTGAGACCTAGTATCGATAGTAGTAGTGTTGGCAGCAAAGCATTGATCTCTTAGTAATTCAGCTCGAGTAGTTTCACTAGTATCGATAGTGTTGGCAGCAGAGCATTGATCTCTTAGTAATTCAGCTCGAGTAGTTTCACTAG
>JAODOY010063528.1:0-17039 GCA_025399855.1 Forbesichthys papilliferus
CTGCTTTTTGCAGATGATGTGGTCCTGATGGCATCATCAGTCTGTGACCTCCAGCACTCACTGGATCGGTTCGCAGCTGACTGTGAAGCGGCTGGAATAAGGATTAGTACCGTCAAATCTGAGGCCATGGTTCTCAGCAGGAAAAGTGCCTACTCCGGGTAAGGAATGAGTGAAGTACACCAAGTGAAGGAGTTCAAGTTCCTCGGGGTCTTGTTCGCGTGTGAGGGGTCATTGGAGCGGGCGATTGGCCGAAGAATCGGAGCAGTGGGAGCGGTATTGCAATCAGTTTACCGCACCGTTGTCACGAAAAGAGAGCTGAGCCGGAAGGCAAAGATCACGGGTACAAGCGGCCGAAATGGGTTTTCTCAGAAAGGTGGCTGACTAATCCCTTCAAGATCAATACATTTCAATAAAATCAGTCAGCACGCCCACAGGCACATCTGGGTGTCCCCAGGGCCACCTCTCTGACCGAGCTGTGAAAGCTGGTAAAGGGAGGGGGGTTGTCTGCCTTGTTTCCTACTGCGGCAGCGATGGCACGCTCGCACAGGGACTGGCGCTGAATGACAATGACACGTCATTGTTTCTTATCTGTTCCAAAGTTTGGGCCGGGCGGTCCGCACACTGCAAGAGGGAGAACGAGAGAGAGAGAGAGAGAGAGAAAGACACAACCCCAGATGCTAACAGGGCTCAACTATAGCATGTTGCATGTGATAAATATCAGTAATATTTATGATTGTCAGCCAAATTAAAACACTATTGTTTACATTCTTGCAGACCTCTCCACTTCCGGCAGTCTAAACTAACCAATGCTGTATTACAGCTGATCGTATTACCTTCTGCTCATTTGTCAATAGAGTTTGCAATTTCAGTATCGTGCCAATGTGAGAATCTGCCAAGCCAATCAATAAATGTTATTTTTAGGGCCAATGTGGTTTTTGCCCCTATCAGTACTGCCTATCCGTCTTGGCCTCAGGCTGCCTTCAGCACCCATGGGATACACTTGGTACCTGTGCCGACGATTGCCGGGTATCAGCGACCATTCCACCCATTTGGGCAAGATATGATATGCCGCAGGCCACAAGTCCGTGTCACTCCCATATTGGCCTCTCCAACTTGTCAATCTGAAAGGGACAGATGTACTTCCACACAATGCCATTAGCCAATTTATATGAGCAGGAAGGCTTAAATAACTTGTACATTCAAAATTCATTCACATAAAGACAGTCCCCTGGGCTACCTACCTCCCATTGGCAGGGAGGCAATAACTAGTCTTAGCCTGTGTCATGGGCACATGGAATCCTGTGCGGCTCCTTTTAAAGTGGTATTATCAATAAAAGTGAAAGGATCCTTCTACTTTCAATTAAATTGTTTGTCATTAGAAAGCCCAAATGGAGTAGTTGCACCATAGCTTTTAAAACACGTCTCACCGTTAACCCCACCGTTCCTCTTCTGTGGGCTAAAGTTAAAGGTGTAGTCTGGAAACGGGATAGAGCACAAGCAATGTTATCACCACATATTTGCAATGCAATCCTAACATTCCTTATGCCGATTATCATCCCACTCTTTCCCCGTGTAACCGCCTTTCAAGTGTCTTATATTATATCTACTGGTTGCTTTTGGATGGTCTAAATGCTTATATTTTGAGGTTAGTATGATAATCAGAGTTCTGATAAGATGTGTGTGCTACAGGGTCGCAATAGATTTCTGCTTCTATGCTTTAGTCGATCCTAGAAATAGGAGTCTAAAAAGAGCCCACATTCTGCTCACACCTAAATATCTGGTGATCAGTTGGTTTCTTCTGCGGGCTTGAGATGAATGACCTCTAACCTGCGTCAAACCCCTTTGTACCCCGATGCTTCCACACAAGATGTGTGCTTGCAAAAATGTGTCTCGTTCCCCTCTTTAATTTTTCTTAAGTGTGTGTGTGTGTGTGTCTGTCAGTCAACAGAGGAGGAATGTTAAGCTGGCCTATATTGTAGTATGCTTGACAAACCTCTCTTCATTCCTCCACTCACTTGGCACGGTCACCCACTGTTTTACACCATGGGCTTCTAGCTACCCTATTGAGATCTTGTTTTATTTAGATAGATTAGTTTCAAGGGCATTTGATTTTTAACTTGTAGCAGTAGACATTCTGTTCTCTGCGACTAAAACTATAATATGACTTGTTTTTCTTCTCTTCTTTTTCTAAACTGTTAAATACAGGCATACATTTCTTGTTACCATTAAGGCTCACCTAACTGCTGTCTAAGTTTTTTCCTTTTTTTATGTGGCGTTTTCCTCCATTGCTTTAGGAAGGAAAAAAGCTGTCATGTCTGCCCTAGCATTGCCTATCAACATTTACTCCCTCCCTCGCGTGTGTGCCAAACATTCAAACCCAGCTATCTATGTATGTGGGGAGATTAATGCTTCTAAAAGTTTTCTAACATTATCGTCCTCTCTTTCTTAATTGCGCTACAATTTACATGAGTACATTATGTGTGATTCTTTTTTATTTTATTTACTATTGAATGAAATGATTTTCCTTCCATTTTCCCTTTTTTTTAATAGTATAGATTTGAGGCCTTGTGACCATTTCTGCAATCTATAGTTTGGATAAGCTGTTTTAATAATAATAATTTGGCAACAGGATGAACACAGTTCCTTTTGAGATTTATATACTGCTCTTTGGCTTCTTCTGTTCACTATAATTTATCTACTGCTGCCATTGGCACGTTAGGGCTGTCGCGGTGAAGAAAATGTCCTTGCGGTGATTAAGGGTGCCCCAATACCACGGTCTGCGGTATTATCGCCATGTTTTTGTTTTGAATGGGCAAGTTCGTTGCGCAGAGCTTCCGAAATAGTGTGATTCTGGGTATTTTATAGACGACGTGATCTCAGTCCGTTGTGAGACAATTGTGCAACATCATAGGCTTTCTACAAGTTTAGTAGGCCTACTAGTTATCTTGTGTAACTTTGTCCGGCAGATGTTGGGCCAAAATATCAGATGGGAAATTACTAATTAATTATTAAATAGCTTAAGATAAAAAGCCTATGGCGTGCCAAGCGTAGCTTACGGTATGCCGCCTTGATTTAGGTAGCATGTAGACAGAAAGACTTGATGCACAGTTTCGGTTTAACAACCCGAAAGATTAGAGGACAACATATTCCATTTTCTTTCCCACACGCAATGCAGACATGTCCCAAAAGAATCACTCAAGTGTGTCTGCGATGCACGATGCGTTTCCCAGACTAAGTACACAGCACTTTACTAAACTAGTAGTACTGCAGTAAAGTACTGTAAAGCGTAACGTCTGAGTGTCGTAAAGACATACACTCCCAAAGGCTACAACCATGGCTATATTACAGTATTGGTCCGAATATAAGACGGTGTTTTTTTTCTTCTTTAAATGCGTCTTAAAAAGTAACGTAGTCTTATATTCAGGGTCTAGGCAAATGGCGTACATTACTTGTTAGATCGTTTTTGCACTCATCTACCGTGCCTCGCTACTAGCATACAGATGCATGAAATATGGAAAGACACAGTGATAGTCTTGAACAAAGCGGCTCAAAAGTACGTCAAATTAAACAACTGAGGAGTTACGAGGCTAATTTTAAAATCATTGTGATTAATGCAGCAGTCATCAAACAACTCTCAATCTGCCAAGAAATCTGGTGTCACTGAATGCAATGTTCAAAAGATGGAGAGCACAAAAAGACCGACTTAGTAATGCAAACAGTCTTACCGTGTTCCAAAAAGCGGCCGCTTCCAAGAGATTGACAGGGGATTGTGTAAATATGTGATTGAGAAAGGGAATGAAGGAATTCCCAGAGCAGTCATTCAACTTAAGGCACTGGGAATCGCCAAAGAGCTTAATAACCACTGATGTGGAAGAAGAATGTTCAAAAACGGTACACTAAGTTTTATTTAATGTATTTTTAGTATTATTCATTTTTAAATTTGGTCTTCAAAATGTGTTTTTCCAAAAATGATTATTGAAAAGGGGGGGGGGGGGTCGTCCTATATTCGGACCAATACAGTATAAAAAGCTACAACCGGCTAATATGGGGCTGGGAGAATTTGTGCTTAGATAGCGCACACGCCCTAGATCAGACGTCATATTCATGAAAAAAATTTAAAAAGTAAACATTGCGGTTTGTGGTACCGGCGGTTGCTTTCTACGGCCTGCGGTTTGGTTAGCAACACCGCAGTATTCCAATTTTGCGGTTATCGCGACAGCCCTATGGCACGTCGGAAATTAATCCAGTCAGTTACCTTGCTTTTTCAGAAAAACAAAGGATCCACTGTCTGCAGAAATTTACCATACCCAAACATTGCATCATGCGTCTCATAGGAGTATCACAGAATGCATCATCTCCTGTAACAATTACACCCCCTTAACCAATTGATCAAATCTTTCTGATATCCCATCAATAGCTTCCTGTTTTAGTGAATACTGCTTCTGGCAGAGTCTATAATAAAAACTAATGCTATTTAAATTTTGCTCTGATCTTTACTTTAAGCCTGATCTACCAATACCTTATAACCTAGACCCTTGGTAGTTGGGTCCAAGCTCTACCAATAGTTTGGCTGTCCGTGGTCGATGATAGCCAATCCCATTGGTCCATGCGTCTCTCCAACTATTTCCTGCGTACCACCAGCTGAGGGAGAGACACAGACCCCTAGTGGGCACATTAAATCACGTCCCAGAAAATTCACTGGGCAAACACGCACCACAAAACTTGCTCTTAAAAGCAGTATTTCTACAGAAACCAATTCCATCTTATCGTCTGTCTAAATCAATAAGTAAGCTGCTCCCTTGTTTTTGCATATCCAATTTGGGTATTTGACTATCTTTTAGTCATGAGTCTATTGTTATGTGAGGGAGGTCACATAACAATTCCTCCTGTTCTTACTGTGTTATGTGTGTGCACCTATCTGCCCTGGCGCTCCCCGCTGTCTATTTAGCTGACCTCGAAAAAGTCCAGGCCTTTTTCATGATTTACAGAATCTAGCTCTGTGACCATTCTTCCCACAATTAAAACATTCACGTGTTTCCTCCCCAGTGATCTGTTTGGTTTCCGCTGGCTGCAGTCCTCCCAACGGAATACCCCTGCTTGGGTCTTTGACCCTAGAAAATAATTTCAGGTGTTAATGCATCAATTACATATGCAGCTGTCTGCTCTCGCTTTTTCTTATCTTTTCTGCAAAAAGCTTATCAGCATGTATAGCATATGTCTTCAGTTTAGCCAAAGTTTCCCCCTCATGGCATATAAGGTGAGTTCTCTAAATTTTAATAGGTGCTTTAAGTCTCTGATGAAGGCTGTTTTAAGTGATTCTGTGTAACTTTTCTCCCTCCGTTGGCTCTGGAGGTGCGTCAAAACCACCGTTTTTATTGAAAACGGTACTACTCTCCTGATTTTTCTATAATTAGCCCTTCTACTGGCATTCGTTTTAATGCAGTCTAGTACCTTGTCTATTATTATCTGGTACTCCCCTCCATCTGCCCATTGTTTAAGAGGGTTCCTGTCAGCCTTTACCACACGCCTGTCCCTCCCCACCAGGTGCTTTAATACTGCTTCAACTTTTAGGGAGTTGAAATAGAAACTTTTTAACAATTGTTCTACCTATAGTTTTCCCCTCTGTCCCACATTCTATAACAGCTGGAAAGCCTTCACATGATCTACACATATCTGCATGTGTCCATGGACGGTACACTCTAAGTACAGCGGTGTATCTATCTCCTTGTGGCTGGGCAGGGTCTGTAGGGTACCCTGCCTGTGGGTTCAAAAGTTCAATGATAGGGTAAGCTTCTATCTCAACGTTTTTATAGCTTCCCTGCCTCTTGTGTGACTCGCTATCAAAGAACTGGTTGTTGTGTCAGGCTAGAGAAAACATGACTTTGCATTACACTAGCTCGCGCTTCTGCACGTGGGTGAGCTATCGGTAATACTGGCCCTAGTGGCAGAGCTGGGAATGGCATTAGGGGCTGAGAAGGATGTGTTGCCTTTAGTTTTGGGGATGAAGAAAGCAGTGGGGGGGGGTGTAGCTGGGGGCAGGACAAACTGCTATCTCTGTACTTTTTTCAATCCCTCTCTCTTCCTTGGTTCCAACTCTTGCCCATTAACGTGGCTTGTAACCCCTTCTTTTTGGCTATTGTTTAGCTGTTTTTTAGCACCGCTCCTTATATTCCTTACTAGTTCACCATACTTCCTACTATCTAATGTGACATTATAGCCATATTTGGCTTTCACATTCCTAGGGTCTTTTGAACGCATACATTTATGATCGCTAGGCTCAGCTGGGAAAGCCACCTGTTTTTCCACTTTAAAAGGCACAGGTTTCCTGCTATCTTTATGCTATCTTAATGCACAGCTTTATAATAAATGCCATCCTCATCTGGACCACAACAATATTTGCAACAGTTTTACAATTTATAATTCTATTTAATTAACTAATTTAGTTCCCCTGGGAAATGTTATTGTTTTGAGATTTTTAAATGGGCGGTTTGCAACTACACAAACACGACAACATAGACAAATACGCGGACAAACCACCATCACACCAAAACACACACTTGCTTATGAGTTAGCATTTACCATGTACTAACAAATAACATGAATACATTTATCCCTCTCGTACAGAGAGAAGCCCCATTCTCTACTTTTTCAAGATAACCTTCTGGCAATACAGACAATATCAAGCATTATCTCATCCTGGAATAACCCAGGCATCTCAGCATATATACACAAATCACGGGTTACTTTTTCCAAGACAACCCCAAATCTAAAGTCAACAAACCTGCTGGCGATCACTTTGTCACTGCCGTCGCTCCCACTAGTTTTACTGACCTGTCTTTATATTCAATTCAGAACGCAGGTCTTTGATGAGAGAGAGATCTGAGATACTCTCTTTGCGCACTGTCAGTCATCCGAATGGGAGTCCGGGCGGAGATATTTAATCCTGGCTATCGGTGGACCAAGTTGTTGGAGCTATTCATTCTAATACTCCCTTCCTCATTATTCCTACCCACTGGACACCCTCCATAATTTTAACATTATCTATCATAATCCCAGTCCATTTTCGCCTTTTCCTCGGTTTTCCTGACTCCCTTCCATTTTGCTCACATTAGTTTTACTACTGCTTATTTAATTCTATATTATTGATTTATTTGTATTTTGATTTTTACTACTAGTCTTATTCTAACTTTCTTCTGACCTTTCTGACTCCCTGACTTCGTCTTAAATTATCCTTTCTTTATCCTTTTCTGACTCCTCCATGATCAATTGAATTTCTCTCCCCAATTTTTATGACTCATAAAAAAAATGTCTACAATTATGTACTCTATGTTCTACTTAATGTTCATAACATATGATCTCACACTACAATCCCATTCACTGAAAATGTCACACACACAAAATTGGTACCACTTATTCACTTATATTACCCTTAAAGCTATCTCAATTGGACTAACACACATGATTTCGAACAGCTTAGCAACAGATAGAATTTCAACACTGCACATACACACGCATATACATCGAGCTCTGGTAAAGCTGCGCAGGTTACCTCCCTTTAACAAAGTGTCATGAATACTCTAACCCCTAGGCCTTTCAAACCCCTTTTTAAGAGGGACTCAAAACCCCAGGTATTTCAACCCCCTTTTTAAGAGGGGACTCAAACCCCCAGGTCTTCCATCCCAAAACAAATAACACACTTGTATTTTTGATCTACCGTACCGTAAATGTACTCTTCAATTCACAGAACATTGTTTAAACAGGTGTCTGCTTACCTTTTTTGAAGTGTGCACTATGTACTGTCACCCCTCCACCTCCTTCTGTTTGATGTCCAAAACATTTCTCCTATGAGTCTACTACCTCCTCTCCATCACGTCGAGGGTCGCCATTTGTTGGAATTTGGGTGGTGTCTTCTCACCCAGTTCCAGCGTGTTCGTTTATGTTCCAAGTTGAACAAAATCAGCTTTAATATTTACTGTGACCACTTCTTCAACCTGACTGACAACATGCAATATCAACAGTTCACGAAGTCTGGCCCCGACCGTCTCTCGGCTCATGGATAATATTCTAGACAATGTTTTCCCTATCAGATGTTGATTGTCCGTCTCTCCCAATCTTGGGGCCCCACGTCCGTTCTCTCCTCCTGCTGGGCGTGGTTGCTGGGGAAGGTATCTGTGAACGCACTCTACAAGCCCACACATCATGCCTATCTCTTGTTTACTAACAGTTTGTTTGTTAAAGTGTTGTCCCTATCTGTTTCCCTGCTCCCTGTTGACTCAGCACATTGTTGCACATAAAACAGTCTAATTCCTACAATAGTGTGACACACAATACCTCTATCAGGATAACTAAACTGTTAAGCATAATCCTTAGTCCCCGGGTGAGGAGGCCTCAACTCTTTTGTTGCTGAGCAGAGCCGATGTGACCCAGACCACACTGTGCCACACGCCTGACCTTGAGAGATAGTTGGCCTGTTCTGCCAAGCCTGTAACTTTCCACTGGTCTACCAGTGTGCTCACTTTTAAGCAATAACATGCACCCTCTTAAGCCCTTATAAAATCTAATATATATCTAAAATAGAATAAATAAAGCACAAATTTCTACAATACCTGGCCCAATGTAACATGTCCTCAAGTGCCAATTAGCTGGATTGCCAAAATGGCCTCTAAACAGCTAATCAAAATTCTGCAGTCAATATTTGCCAGTGGGAATGGTTGATTGTCTTGAAATGTATTATATGATTTAGTGTCGCACATGAAATGTGATTTGAAACAAGTTGGCCACAAGGGCCGCTATAATAAGAACATTTGCATGCGTGCTGATATCTCATCAACCGCATTGGTCAGAACAAAACTTCTTGTTTTTTTGAATTCCTTAAAATGTCCCAAATCAAATGGGCCCATAACCTTCATCTTCCACAGCCAAACTTTCCCACCATTTACATTTCCTTAAATGGGTGTGAAAACGAACTCGTTTGAGGCACTTCATTTAAAAAGATAAAAAGTTGTATAAAGAATTTAGATTGTTTAACCGTTTTTACGTATTCATCCAGAGGCGTGGCCAGTGGTGGCACTGGCCACCACTGAAATTATTATTTTTTTAAGAACCTTTGAGAGTGCAGGCAAAATTAAAATCTGTCAATAATTAGAGACCTGATCATTTTCTCCAGACTTATGAATTGAGTTATATTAATTTTCCAATGCTGAGTATGTGATGAGTGAATGACTGATGCGTGTGTGTGTGTGTGTATATATGTGTGTGTGTGCATGACAGATTGTGGAGTGCCTTGTATGTGAGGAGGAGAATCATGGAAGTTTATACAGAACTTTACAGGAAGCCAATGTAGCTGAATCCGAAATGGAGTGATGTGATCCGTTGACTTTGCTACTGTCATTACCAACATACTGCAGATGTCTGACCTCTAAAGTGACACTCCTGTCGCACGGCGTCAAGATTGGAGATGATGCGGGATGATGGCGGTGTGCGATGTGGGTGCATTTTCGTCAAATATCCGCCAGGTGGCGTCTAAACTTGCAACTTGCGCTTGTCCACAATACAGTAGAGCTAAGATTTTTGTAATGTCTGATTGTTAGATCTTATGGATCTTTGAATCTAGTCCTGTAAAAATAAGTCTTTTTATGACTGATTTGGTGCTTTGAATGGGGTCATCAAAGAACCGGAGATCCAAATTATCTGAGTCAGTGTGCCACCGTCACGTAAACAATTACTACTACTACTAGTAGTCTAAGGCTGTCATTACTTACCATGCGTACCTTAGTGGCTCATTAGGTTAAGCATTGCCCTTGTTATAGTGAGGGTTACGGTTTGAATACTGTCCATTACTTCATTTAATATTTTTGGCTCATGCCGAAAATTATGTTATAGAAATTTAGAACGGTTTGCAAATTAACAAATAATTAAAGATTAACTTTTACTCTAAAGACATTGGGAGAATATGATTCGCTTCAGTCTTACTCAATCTGGTGCGTGTACAATGACCGAAAGATCAGATAATTTGATCGTTTAATTATTCTTATTTTTTTAGTCTACTTTTTACAGTAACCTATTCCATGTAGGCTCGTATTCAAATAATGTTGCATGTTAAAACTAGTGTTGTTGTACTCGAGACCGGTCTTTTTTAACCCTCGCGCTGTCCTAAGGCATTTCAGCAAACTAGCAGCAGAGGGAGCAAACCGCGGAATGTCATATGTCTGTGTTGTGGTTGCTGCCCTCTACTGGCAAGTGCACCGAGTCATTTTGACCCATGGGACAGCGCGAGGGTTAAGATATTGTCCCTGTCATATTGCAGACTGACCTTCTAAATCTAAACTCTCAGCAAAGCGTTGCAGGGATGATGAAATCTTGATACCCACGGACATGACGGCACTTGAACCACTCTCGCAACATAATCGCCTACTAATCCAAGATGTTCATTTTTCCTTTTTAATAAACTCTGGCTTGCTGACGCTTTTGTGTTACTTCATTCATCTTTTTCCCATCGAGTGTACAGCTTCTTCTTGGCTTCCCACCCTGCCCCGTATGCAGTGTTTATCGCAATATACATGTTAATTCAACAGGCTTTCACCAACCATCATGCAAATTGACATCAGGAGAAAGCAGAAAAGATGTCTGTAGAACATTAGAATACACCAGAATTGCCGGTCCTTGTTTGCGGGGTGGATTTGTCGTTATTCCTAGTCTCAGCCTCGTACGTTCTTTAGCACTATGCAGTTTTGCCAGTTTAGCGACTTTTCAGACCCTATTAGCAACTTTATACTATATAAAAGCAGTCCATTTACCAGGAAAAAGGCGAGTTAAGCTGTTAAGCTGTCAATAACTTGTACTCGAGTCGATTCAAATGAATACGCAATTACACCATCAATGTGCAAATCTTTGAATTTGAATGGGATCATCAAAGAACCCCATCAAAGAAATCATCTGGTGACTTCTACCAATTTTTGGAGCTGGTGCTATCTACTTTCATTGGAACAGAGTTGAACTACAGTGGAAAGGAGTGTTCTATTAATAAATGTTTACAGAAAGATTTGGACACCGCACGGATATCGACCCACCTGTAATGGACCTGCATTGTATCCATCAGCGGCAAATTGTTTATGCATTAGTCTTAGGCCTACTGTAGACTGTTTTATATTACTATAGGGCTATATTGCCACAACCAGTGGCCATTATTTTGGCATTTCTGATTACAAAACAATGGAATAGTTTGGCTTTTTTTATTGAATATATTTACAAGCACAGCTATACACCCAATCCATGTGCTCCCGCAGCTCTGGGTATACGCAGGTACTCGTTGATGCGGTCTTTAATTAGTTTACAAGTGTGATCAGTCGCAATAGCGAATTTAGATAGCAAACAATCTGAAAACATCCCAAACCCTATTTACCATTGTTCCATACCCTATAAGAATAGCCCACATCACCGTGAAAACGATTAGCACCTTCTTCTTGCAGTGTTTCTATATTCAGAAAATATTCATTGCGGCTTTGATGCCAAATAAAATGTAAAATGTTGTAAAGCTTGTCTCGCTTTGAGCAGTTCAATTTCATATTATAAGGTCAATAGCAGAAGCCACATCATAGTGAGCTTTGACTTCCACCACGTTTCCATACGGGAAAAAATACCATTATGTGGTGTTTTGAACCAACAACCTCAGAGCGAAAAGCTTAACCGACTGAGCTTATTCATCAGTATTGGTACTCTACTATGTTAGAAACATAATATAGAGGCAGCATTTATTTACACAAGTTGCATTATGGACAACTTGCAGTATACAGTAACTTGTAATGCTTAGAGTCGTTATTAAAAGATAACCGGTCTTCCGTTTATTGACAAACATAAATATCTGACAGTCTGTATAATCCTTCACACATAAAATAAATATACTAGGCACGACTCAAACATCACCTTGGAAGACTGTGAAACGTGCACAGCAGAATATTAAAAGAAAAACCACGGCAACCGTAAACAATGAGTCGCAACAAGTCATGAACCCCCACAAATCAGGTTGTTACAAACTTACTATACTTACAGGCTATAATATAACTTGCTTGTCTGCTACAGGAAAAATTTTATTACATGTTGAGCTTTGAACAACCAACCTCAGAACTCCTAGCGCAAATCTTTAACAACTAAGCTAATTGGTCAGTATTGGTAAACTACTATGTTAAAAAACGTAATATAGACATACTAAAAAGGCATACTAAACTAAACAAAGTATTTTCAGAATAAATAAAACTGAACTAGCAAACCCGGTTGAAAAATTAATTAATACAAAATATGAATGTAAATTATACATAAAAGCTACTATGTCATGATCCACTGTATGGCCCTCTCGCCGATCCTGTAGAGCGAGAGACCTACAGTCCGTCTGCATCCCACATACAGTTACAATAATTAGAACTCTGGCGCCTCTACTGGCCTTCTCAAGTACTCGCGACGCGTAACGACGTCAAAGGCACTACTTTAGAGGTCAGACATCTGTATATGGCCCTCTCACAGAACAATAGGCATGAGTCCGTCTGCATACTACATACATCAAATTAGAACTCTGGCGCCGTCTACTGGCCTTCTCAAGTATTTAAAAAAGTAAACTCCTGCATTTGATGTGTCAGCTATTTAGTTAATGAGTTTTGCCAGAATAATACCTTGTTGCCACGTTGAATTCTGTCAACATGCAGTTGACAGAATCATTCAATTCTGCATGTGGGCACACTTTGGTTAACAGCACAATTTCATGTACTCCAAACTGTGTGCCTTTTCAGAGGAGTCTACTGCATTGATCTGCTGCTACTACTGCTGTCTAAATACTAATATGTATACACTCTATGCGTGTCAGGAGGAGAAAGCGAAGGCGTATAAGAAAGAGAAGGTGAAGGAGCGGAAACGTCGGGCAGAGGATGTGGACTTTGAGGACGATGATGAAATGGCTGCTGTCATGGGCTTTTCAGGGTTCAGTTCATCCAAGAAGAGCCACTGATCCAGAGTTTCTGATATCAGCAGTATCAGAGATCAGTTGACTAGTTAACTGATCCCAGTTCAAAATACTTTCTCTGATAGTAAAGTTGTTCATCTAATACAGGGATTATTTAGGGTAATAGGGATTATTTTTGGCAATCTCTACATACATTCATCGGACCTTCAGATCAGCCTGAAATTCTTCTGAATCTACTATAATACCTACATTAGAGATTATCCTGAATACAAATAAACTCCAGCAAATGCAAAATATTTTCCATAGCATTTTGGTGCTAGTACACTTTTAAATGCTTCTAATATGGTGGTGTTTTCATCAAATGGTGTCAAGTTATGTTGGATCTGAATGAACCTAAAGAATTGGCCTATACTTCCACATGTGGGTATAGATGTAGATAAATTAAACATTTATTTGAGATTACTTTGACCCCAAATAAATGTTTATATTCAAACTAGTGTTTTCACTTTTTGTTTGACTAGTAGATATTAAGGTTTTATTTGTTTTTTGGTTTGTTTATTTCACTTGGACTATTACTTTATTTTGTTTTGAAAACATTTTTATAATAAATGTGTTTTGATCCCGCTTCTTCAGTCTCTTCACTGTCCTATACATGAAATGTTAATATACAGTCCCCTCCACGTATTGGAACAGCCAGGCTAATTTATTTTTGTTAAATACTGAAAATGTGTTAGGATTTAATGATTTCTTTCCCAGACTTGAGTATGGAAGATTAGGGAGGGATGAAACACAGAAATTTTCTCCGAGCCCATACAAGTCTGATTTGTCAAATTCTCAGTACATGCAGCATGCAACCATTATCGTATATGCCAAATATAATGTGGATACTTTATACTCAGTGTTGGGCAAGTTGCATTGAAAATGTAGTGAGCTGCGCTACCAGTTACTCTATGTAAAATTAAGCTTCACTACAATGAAGCTACTCCCAAAAGAAATGTAGGGTTAGGTTAGGGTTATACAGGGTTAGATTTAGGTTAGGGTAAATTAATACGGCAGACAATCTAGGCAGGTTAGGGTAAATAAATAGGGTTAGTTAGGGTTAGAGGGTTTAGGTTAGATTTGTTATCTCGATGACCAACCCCACCCCCTCCCACCTCGTCTGACGACTTGGTGGTTGAATGCAGAGCCAAAGGCAATGCACTTGTCGACGCTCGTTATAAGAAGCTCTCCGTGACCTGTATTGCCTCTTACTTCATTTCTTGTGTTAGGGTTAGGTTTATTTGTATATCTCGGTGACCCACACCTTGTCTGACAACTTGGTGGTTGAATGGGGAGCCAAAGGCAGTGCACTGGCTGACGCTCGTTATAAAAATCTCTCCGTAACCTGTATTGCCTCCTACTTTATCTTTTGTGGTCCGTTTTCGTGGTTGTTTTTAATAATAGGTACTCCTTTCGTGCTTCTCGTAAAATATGTAATTGTTAGTTTTTGAGACATGAGATTTGATCTATAAATTGATGGCACCATTTGTGTAATTGTTTTTGAGATATAAGGTTTACTCCGTAAATTGATGTCTATGTAACTTGCATTACACCTTACTTTGTCTGGTGTGTTCCATTTTGTTTTTGAATATAGGTACTCATTTAGTTAGGGTTAGAAAGGTAATTATCAGTTTCTTTTAGATATGAGGTTTTGTAAGATGATGGATAGATTTACCAAGATTTGCTATACATATACACATCAATCAGTTTGGTTATGGTGGTTATTACATTTTCTCTCAAATTAGACTTATATTGTTCAGTTTCTAAATATACAGAGTTTATATTGTAATATATAATGTTGAGTTAGTTGAGCGTTGGTTTTTTTTTTTCTTAGAATTTCAGGACGGATCATTGAGTGTTTCAGCCATTATCATTAGAGACACTCGTCCAAGGAAGGCCCTCCCAAGGCTGATCAGGCCAAGGGATGTGTCCCATACCCAATTGGTTTTACTGTTTTTTAGAAAGGATGTCCTGGTTAAGGTTAGGCATATAAAATTTGTGGTTAAGTACTGGGTCGGGTCTAACATCCTGAATCCTAAGGTTAGGCATGGTAAGAAATTCGTTTTTAAGGCTAGGGACAGAAATTAGATTGCGATGTTTAGGTTATGGGAAACACTCATAGATAAATGATGGAATCGAATTCCGACGACCATATAAGTATGTTTGTAAGCACCTGCAGTGATAAATTGAAGTAGCAAGTATTAGTAGATAAGTGACTTAGAGTTAGTAGATATTGAAAGGCTAAGGTCGCAAGTGTATAACAGGTATTAATATACAAGCATTGGTTAAAGAAGAAATCACTAGATATGGTAGGTAAGAAGGGAGTGAGTCACAATTAAGGTCCTGCCGCCCTGGACCACCACACCCTGCGAGCTGTTCCTATAGTTGGAATGCAGGGGGTCGCATACTTAGCCCCTGATCAGCACAAACCAGTTGTCACTGTAAAGTAGCTCTGATTTGGCCAGGCAGAGTTGGAGTGGAATGGTCTACATCGCAGGAAACTTCAGCAATCCAGTCGCTCAGTCAAAAGGACCCGTCCTGGGGGGGCAGCAGGACCAGCCCTGACATAGCAGTGCCTTACCCAGCAACCTCCACGGGTAGAATGGACCAGGACCAGGCGCCCATCAAGCAACCCCCCCCTGGTCCCCCTAGGGTCCCCAGACCAGCCCTGAACAAGCAGTGCCTTCCCAGCCATCCCCAGGTTAAGACCAGAGCCAGCCTAAACACTGCCTCCTTAGTCCCCCCGTGGACCCAATAGGTCCCCCCCCCTTCCCCTGGAAATAACCAGGACAAGCCTCAACTAAGTGGTGCCCTCCCAGTCAATTCCAGGGCCGGAAGGATCCCCAAGGACTCCATGCTAAAACAAATTTTATATTCGCCTCCTGTGTTCCATACACCACAAAACCCCAGGAAGTCAAAAGTCTATAAGTTTATAATAATAGGGTTAGAGGTTAGTGTTAGATGATTGAGGAAGTGTATCAGTTTGTGGTGGTATGATACCCTTTGTGCACTGGCACACTTATTAAGAGGGATCAAGTTATATATAGAAGAAAACAAAATATTTTTATAAAAAATATAAGAAGGAATGGGCTATTGGGCTATTTAGTAAGATGTGGTTGCTGACAAGGTTAGGTTTAAAGTAAAACAGTAACTTGTAAAAGATACTGAGAAGGGCACTGGCACAGGAAACCAAAATTCTAATATTAAAATGAATAATTTGAATAAAAAAGTATAATATTAAAGCGTCAATTTGTTTAAACTAAAATGACAATTCAACCTGAGAAAAAAAACTTTTTTGGGGTTTCATCTCCATTATGGATAAGAACCCATGATCCCCAGAACATAAGGCCAACATGGAGTCCACTCACAAATCACTATTAGTTGGGTGTGTCTATGTCAATCATTAAAAAAGTTATTATCAAAACCGTAGACCAATTGCATTATTGCCTATGTGAGTAAATTTTACAACAAACAAAGGTAAACGTATGCCAGCCATGTTTAGAATAAATATTGTTATAAGTATATTATCTATAGTATTAAGTGTTTTGGAATGTCTGTGTCATTCATTGAATGTGTTATTGATTTTTAAAAACTAAATATATATTTGCGAATGTTAATGTGAGAATTTAATACTAACTTTACATCCATTCTCCCACAGACGTGGACAGAGTACGGATGGCGTCGTGAAGTGAATTGCTTCACAGACACTGAGACGCAACGCAGCTCTGCTCATCTGAGCTGGATGCCTCTCGTTTCATTGACGTCGTTCCCACAAGTGACTTGCTGTTATAAGTGTATGTATGAAGAATTGCATTTTATGGCTATATTTACAACATTTTTAGTGGTAAAAATTAACGGATTAATTACAATCTAGGGCACAGAGCAGGTGAAATACTATAAATTAAGGATAATTTTAAAACATATTTATTTTATCTTGACATGACAGGCAGCAATGTGCTACGACGACGCACTTTTGTTCTTTCAGCAACACTATCGATGACGTCATTATCGTCACGTAATGAGTGAGCCTTCAAAATAAAATAGCCAATGT
>JAODOY010063539.1:0-17039 GCA_025399855.1 Forbesichthys papilliferus
TCAGAGCTTTCCAATGTGGCTCGGGAAAGGGAGGTTTGGGGTCCCCTGCTGAAGCTGCTGCCCCCGCGACCCGACTTTGGATAAGCGGATGATGGATGGATGGATGGATAATATTTAGTATTGAATGTGTTAGTGTTATTTTACCAATTTTCTCACAGAATATTAAATAGTTAATTTATTAATTAATTTATTAATTCAGTTCTCAGATGGAGCTGAGATGTAGTCTCAAAAAGGGAATACATAATAATGGATAATTTTAAGTAAATCCTATTACAATTATAAATAATAACTACGTATTTTAATCAGTATCACCCTGGTAAAACATTGAAAACACAATTGATCAAAATGTTATACTGATATACCTTTACCTTGTTGGAAATAAGCCTACGCCTAATGACAGCAAAAGGGCAGTTTGGACATTTGTGTGGATAATATTGTAGACTACAGTACTTTAGTCAACATTGGATGTGTTAAACATTCTAAATGGACTTGATTTGAACATAGTACACACTACTGTACTGGACAATATCTCCAAATATATAAGAGACACACCTACTAAGTCAGGAAGTCTAAATTTCCCATTTAAATGTACAATTTGCAGCAGTTCATCAATGTGAAAAATACATCATGATTAAGAACATAAAAGGAAAATATATGCAGGTAAAATGATTATGATGAAAAAGATGACATGTACTGTACTGTGTGCATAGTGTATGCTGCTAATAGCCATCCACAGTGATTTAGTTAGCAAGCTTGCGGCTTACTGTCTGTCAAGTTGGAAGCAACACACAACATATTATTATAGCAACTCCTTGGCTTTATCAGTGTACAGTATGACGGCAGAGACTTGTGAAAAAAAAAATAGGGAAATACTTAAGCTTCTGTTTGCACTTCGAGAGGGGAAATTCAGATTAAATTGGGGGAAATGCAGGGGCCCCCAGCTGCTCAGAGGCAGCCCTCCGGCATGTTCCTGATTCTGTTATAATGTAAATGCAATAAACTAAAGTATTGTAGCCGACAGTATAGGTTTAAATAATCAATTTGTGTACTTTATTACTTTCCAAGTTGTTATCTGCTCCACTTGGAAACATTCTAGCAATTGCCTATTTTCTTTCTCCAAAACAGGAGTCCTAAAATGCACCTCTAAGTTAAGATGCTCCACCATTTGACCTCTTTTCTTTGGTGAGTAACAGGAGAAAATGTAACTTATCTTACAACGTGTAAATGAGCTAGAAGGTCATAATAAAATGAGCAATTAATGGTCTGTGCTTTTCCCCCTCTGAAATTCAGCTAATGGCAAATTGACTTGCATGAGGACATGTTTAAAACAAGGTTGTTGCATTCTGGCATCTTCCTAAAGATCTAAGGATCCATGGACTATGATAAATTATCAAACAGCGATGGCTATTTCAATGGAAATGACTTCAAGGAACCGTGGAAAATCCCATGAATAGGATCTTTCCTAGATTGTGCCATCATTAATGGTATGGCAGCGCTGATGAAACACTGCTCACTTCATACCATTTTCAATGTGCACCTTCCTTGACCGACTCATGAGCTCTTGGTTAACAAGGAAGAGAGACATCATGTTTCACTGTTTGCTACAGTGGTTATTGAACTGTTACAATAAACTGGTCTTGTGAAGAAGGGATTAGAGAATATGTAGTTACTTATAGTTGTTATAATGCTGTACATCCTGCCATACAGTATACATCCTGCTACTGTATCTGATTCCATGTTGTGTTACTGTAGCACTTTACAGTATGTGCTACGCTAAGTATTGTATACATTCCCAATGTTCTGCAAACATTATCACAGCTAATGTTTCTAATGTTTCTAAAGCTGTTTGCTGAGTTAAGTAAGTAATGTTAACGAATTAATGTTAAACCTGCAAAATCCTTGCACAATGACAATTATGTCATTGCTAGAATATATATGAGGCCATTATTTGTACACATTACTTACAATAAGCATTAAGTAAATCTAGAAACAATATGCAAACACCAGGCAAGTTGATATTTTCAATCACATTAGTGATCAATGAAGATGGATTTGGACTACTGAGTTCAGATGCAAGAATAGCAGACTTTATATAGGCTGGACAACAGAGATTAGAAGCCTGTGAGATGTGGATAATAATTATCCAGTTTACAAAGCAGTCTCTGGTGGCTGATGCATGGTTTCCTGGCATCAGATGTAAAGCTAGGACACTGCACTGCAGCTATTTAATAGCTACCGAGAATAATACACTGAGTAAGAATAGGTGCATCGGGGGAATAGGGTCATATCATTATTGTTAGACACGCTCATTTGTGACCATGATGTCCAAATTGAATCCTTCATCCATAAAGTGAAAGTTAAGTGGCCACCGCGATGTGGCAATGTGCAAATATGCATGTATAATTGTGTAAATGGGATGAATGTAGAGATACGTTTCATGCGCCATAAAATCCTTATGGCGCAGGCCTCGAAAATTGGACATTTTAAAAAATAAATTGTAATTCATTGTTTTGGGTCTGCTGGTCTTGACCAGTATGCTTCCAGACTGTTTGGCTTGCATGACATCTGTTGAGCCCTGTAATTAGAAGCTTTTACATGGTCATGAGTCCTGAGCAGAGATAGCCAATGTATTTGAGGGATAGAATAAAGTGTCTGTTTTATCCATGTTTTTTTGCATGTGCATATTGACCCTTGAAATGTACTGTCACGCCAAGAGGTCTAGTGTAATTAGACTCAGACGCAATCAGAGGCTGGGACTTTGCGCTGAAGGTATAATTTACCATTACAAAATGAGGATTTTGGAGCTTGCTATTTATTTGTTGTCATGCTGTCTGCATCTTTAGCTGTCAACACAGCCCTGGGAGTGGTTGGGGAACAACAAAACCTGGAACCAGGAACTATCACAGAGTTTGTGCTCATAGGATATATGGTACCGATCGCATCAGTAGGTAATACCAGAGTGACAAGTAGTTATATGAGCTGAATGTGCATTTGAATGCCTTTTATTCACCATTTTGTGTTAAACAATATTTCATGTGTGCATTTGGTCTGGAACAATCAGCAACATCACCTCCAATAACATTATATGTACAGTAAATGTCTAATGTTGTCAAATTCAGTAACATACCATATCAAGTGCCATTGTTCATTTTAGAGTCACTTATAATATTTAATTTGCTTCTAGTAAAATAATTATAAAGTATAATAGCAATAGATGTATAATGAATGCCAAAATACAAACTCTTGCACATATGGCAGAAGCCTTACTGATGCACAATGAACAAAATATTGCAGTCTGTTTATCTATGTTTCAATAAATGAGCATATATATAAGTTAGCTTAGTGTACATACAATATAGCCTTCCTCTCATAACAGCTTGTATGCATTAGCTCTCCAGCAGAATGGAATATGCAGCATCTAATTATCATACTAAATATATGAAATGTTATTATTCAAATATTCCCATTCAGTGTGTTCAGCCCTGTGTCTCTTTGCAAGTGGAATCATTTGAGAACGTTAATTTAAACTAATAAGCAACCTCGGGGGCTGAAAAAGGAATTCAACTCAGAAGTGCCAAAATCTGCAGTTCCACAAATGACCACCTGAAGCTGGCTCCAAATGTGAGTCAATCCCCCATTGTTAAAATGTCAAACTGTACAGCAGAAATTAATATGTTTACAGTCTTGTACAAAAAACTGTTAATGGAAACTGTACGGGGGTGTGAATGTATAACTCAGTTAAACTCAGTTAAAAATACATTAAGCCATTCATTTTATTATTACTGGTATGGATAGCCCAAAGTGACAGGCAGCTCCTGTCAAGATCTCAATGGAAAGAGCCAGCACACTTCAAACTGTTCTTATGGGTGTCATCATTGAGGGTTTGTCCATTTATTTATAGTCTATAATTTCAACAGGTTTATGGGTATGTAAATATGAGATTAGGTCATGGGTTATACTGGTCACCGATGTCCAAGTGGGACTGACCAGACCAGTTTGTCCTGCTCTCAAGCAGATGGATGTTTGCATCACAAAGCCACTACATAAACATCTGAGCACACTCAATATCCTACATCCTGAGCCTTCTTCTACATGCAGTGATTTCAGTGTCCATTTGAGAGTGTTCTCTTGATTACATTGAAGTCACTGTGGCTATAGTAATTTCATGATGATTGCAGATTTGGCTAAAAAATTGTCCTCTCACATGTTTAAAAACATCAATTCTGATTCAAGTTGAGGTGAAAATAGATGCGGTTAGGGAAAAAAATTAGGAATAATGCATATGCTGTCCAATTTACAAAATGGGTTTCAATGTTATTTTTCATTAGTTCATTATTGATAAACACACAAAGAACCATATTTATAAATCCAGCCTCTTAGAAGACTGCCAAGAACCAAATATGATTTTCATTTGCATAATATTTTCTTCCATTACAATGAGACAATAATGGTACTATTCCTCTAGGCTTCTTTCAACACACCCAGGTATTTTGTTTTCCAGACGACATGACAGGAAGCTGTGTCTACGTGATCCATGTCTGTATGTAATGCTATCGATATGCCTCTCCTTGAAAACATTTACCTACACACCAAAGTGTAGATGCAATGCCTGGGAAAGGATCCTAATAGTCACAACAATGTGGTACAGCTTGTTTTTAGCCTCACACTAATGCAATCATTTCTCTGTTTCTTTTTTTGCACTGTTAAGTGTGCATGACTGCACATGAATTAACGGATGGCCTGTAAAAATCCATGAAATAAATAGCCTAGCATGTCCTAAATACTATACTGTCTAAAACGAGTTAGCCAGTCTAATTTATTGCCACACTTTGTAAAAGTATGTATCACAAAGCGCTGGACCATAACATTCTTCACCTATTGAGTAGCTTCCCTCTTTATCTTGTTTCGGGAAGATGTAATATTCCTAAAACAGGCGACAATTATTCGTGTGCTGTACAAGTTCAAAGCCCAACGGATCTTTAATCACCCACACAAGCAGTGAAGCTTGTAAACGCATAGCACACTCCTGCACATAGGAAAGGGGAAGCTTTACATCAACAGCCACAATAGATAGCAACACATCCTCTCAGCCTTATCATGTGTATAAACATCCTGATTTAAAACCTTGCCCAGTCATTCGTGAACCCATGTGCTCTCAGTAAATGAAAATGATTGCCCAACACAGATATAAAACCTTATGAAGACATATTGTATGTGGTCTTGTGTATTATTCACGTGAATACTGCTGGTCTCTATGCAGCCAGAGATTCCAGCTGTGGAGAAAATTACAACCCCCCTCCCATTTGTGTAACATAACCACATTTAGCCCTAACACAACCATATCATATGATCTGTGATCACTTTATCTTCTAGGAGAGAAAATGGCTTTCCCTGTGGGGAACAGTGTTACCTGGTTACCCTGCTGTCAGCATCAGCTCTATCTATCTGATGTTTTGGCCAGTATTGGATGTATTTACCCGGCATATTATTATTATGTTCATAATACCTTCATTACGTTTTCTTTGAGTTTGCTAACAAATTGCTAAACTAATTGTTACAATTTACATCTTACAATTTGGAACGTTTAAACAAAACGTTTCAAATTGTAAAGTTCAAAGCAAACACTTTCGCCAGGAATGGTCCCCTCAGTTTACCCAATCTGAATGCAGCTCTGGTAAGACTGTCACTGTTTTCAACACAGTTGTGCTTAAAGCAGATCCTATACTGTAGGCTATACTTGAACTCTTTGTGAGAACCACTTTGTCAGATAGAAACCACACAAAACACAAATTTCCATCTAGGCGTATCTCTAAGGCAGTGCCTTGCAGCTTAATCACGGTTATCAGCAGATAAAAGGAAATGCGTTATACTTCTCGGGGTAATGAACAGCAGGGGAGCTACAGGAGCTCTGTGGCTCGACGCTGGGCAGCACTGAAGGAATAATGTCTCAGTGCAGACTTCAGCCTCCTTTCCTAAAACTCCCCACTGTGCAATTATGCACCATCCGAGCCGTAGAAAGAGCTCTCATGGTCTTACAGTGGCAACAACTACCTCACAGCTCCCTTCCCAAGCCATTAAGAGACCATAATGGCCCAGTGCAGGGAAAGTATAACGTATGAATATAGATGAACATGAAAATGCTGCAGACGGCAGATAGCAGATATATGTGTCACGCTCACTGGAGATGAGTCGCATTCCAGTTTAAGTGCAAAGAGGATTTTACATACTTGTCATTGTGTTGTATATGTGGAAGTCACAAGTGCAACACATGCAAAAAAAATAAGGTGCGCAAGTGGCCCCTGCAGAAATGTTTTGGAGTGATTCTTAAGGTGCTTACATAATCATAATTGTTTCTGAGACGACAATGTAAAACATTCTTTTACACACACACACACACACACACACATACACACACACCCAGAAAGTCGCGCGTACTGTCTAGCAAAGTATTGCGATTTGTAAAACTTGCAGCGTATTGATCCTTGCGAGCAGAGAGGAAGCTTGAGGCCGGATGCTGTGATGATGATAATGATAGAGGTGGCGGTGATGAGAGTAATTATAGAGCTTGGCAGCGGAGCAGAGGCAGGCCAACTGTTGACAGTTGAGACGTCAGGAGGATTGAGTAAAGCTGATTTGATGGCTGTGGACAAGCCCACAGCAGGAGGGTTCGTGTTCACAGACCCCCGCAAGGCACCTCTCGCCAAGCAATGGGACGGATTGTAGAGAAAGGAAAAACCCAGATGAAAAAGAAGCGGCTTGGGAAAGAGATCACAAAGACAAAGCATGTGAAGAAAACTTTTTAAAAAACGAACAAAAAGAACAAAAGAATGGCCATTCTTAAAAAGACACACTGATCTCGGCCAGGCGACATCTAGGCCAGAATTCTCTCTTTTGATCGTGCTTCACATATATGGTCTTTTTTTTATAAAATGACCCCACCGCGTCTGGAGCTTTGCCACATCTCTCCCTGGTCACCAAGACAGCAGCAGCGGGAGGAAGACCCATCTTTACCGCCACACACCTATGCCCAGCAGAGATAGGGATGAACCAGCAGATCCCTGCTAGCAGCTGTTATATATAGTGGACAAGCCCACAACACGCTGTCAAGGTTCCCTTCCCTTTAGCACTGTCAGACACAGTGCACGGTAGGTAGATACAGATAGCATCACTTGTTTGGTCTGGCCTTATCTTTCCCTTGTGCAAGGTTAAAGGTTTACAACTGCTGTTATCTGAATGCGTAACCTTACACACCTTGTGGAGAACTCATGGGTCAATGGGATCGTTTTCATCCAAACACTTAAAACACTCTTATTCTGTATGATAATGATGCTTTGCAAGCAGAATGAACTAAGTAGGCTAAGACTGTGATTTTTTTGTGCTATTAGCTATACAATGGGTATCACAAGTGCTGTTCCCTGGACCTATAAATTGTCATGATTATTGTCCAATGCTTGGCAATTACCTGTGCTCACAACGTATGTTTAACCTTGGTATTTGATCAAATACTCATTGACAGTGCTTGACACAACCTCCTGGAACAAAATGGGAATCGATATGGGGAGCATTACATCTAACCAAACACTGATTACTGATTGTGACATGCCACCAGTTAGCTATAAAAGCTGTTTACTTGGCTTGAGTTTCATGCAAATCTTTTAATAAAATGTGAAATGCTTCAGAAATCCAAATGAAAAAAAAAGCAGAATCTAGTGGACACTAAAGTTGCGCATAAATACAATGTTTGGCCACCACCGTTCTGTGCACTAGAAATCCCTATACGTTTAACAGCTAGGGATCAATGACATAAGACAAATGTCTAATCATTACTTGCTTAGGTTGTTAAGGTGTCAGACTGTTTTTCTTTTCATTGTAGACAAGGAGAAATTGAAGGCATGTCAGCAAATTCGGCTGTAGTGCCGTAATCATAAACTGCTCACAGCAATGTATCTGAAAAGAATCAGAAATAATCAAATTTAAAGTCAGATGAGATCCTTAGTTGTCATCGATGAGGATTCCAGACAAAATTGATTTCTCTGGCAGACAGCTAAAATTACTTGTAAAACCACACCTGCGGAACTACAGTGTATTATGACTTTGTGAATGCATGTGACACACACACGCGCACACACACACACACAAGCGCACACACACACACACACAGGTTTTGCGCCACTATCTTTAATGCTGTAGGCATGCTATGAAGCATATACTTCTCTATGCTTGTGATTACTGGCACAGTTGAGGTTTGGCACACACATGAATAGGTAATCATTAATTTCTGTGGGGGTGTCTCAACTTTTATCTTCCCCCCAGGAGCTAACAGCTTTTAGTCAGGTTGGATTACCCCCCACTTGCCTTCCTCATTACCTGCCTTTGAATGTTCTTAGATCACCCTAATCTGCTTGGGCACTCTGCATTATTAATCGTTGCCCATAACAGCTTGTACATCTCCCCCGATTAATTCATGGATAGCAATGCTTGGCTGCGGCAGTGCCCATGAAAGGTGGATGAGACCCCGAGCGTGTAGTGAACACCTCCTATTCCTCCTGATCTGGCTGTTTCACATCCTTGCTGGGAGGTGTTACTGTACAGCTTGCAACATTTTGTGCTACTCTTTTAATATCACTATTGGCGTTCAGCTCGGACATAATTATCAGGCAACAGTGCAAAACGTTTTGAGTTTTATAGAAAAGTGGAACTGGTTTCCCTTAATCTGGTAAAACATCTGGATTTTGCAAGCTACCATAGTTTACATTCAAAATGTATTTTCAAGGGTGGGTGAATCAACTTTGAGGATCACTGATGAATTTTGACTTGATTTTGTTCTGACAAAAAACAACAACTGACATTATTTCAACCACATTTCAACGTTCGGTGTGGCACAGGTCGGTGTAGCACAGACAGCTCTACGATTTGTGCTGATTGAATCAGTCTGGGAAACCTTTAATTAAAACGGTTTGTCAGCAGTAATTTAAATGTAGTAAGTTCAAACTTTTTCTCAGCAGAAAGTTGGTGTTTGATTACAGTAATATTTACAATACTGAATGAACTATGTTTTCTGTTAAATAATTGCGTAATAACTAGGCTGTTCAGCTAAAAGGTTGAATGTTTGGTCTGGGAACATTGGCACAAAAAAAGTAATTGCCTCTAACAGAAACAGTTGTTGCAAGCTTTCCATTTTACTGGCATTCATTCAGTGTAAGGCAGTAATCTTACCATAGCAATGCTCAAAATATTTTCTTTACTCCGCTAAATTCTTGATATGAACTGTGCTCTTGGAATATTTACTGCTCCGTACATGTGGAGCGAGGAGAATTCAAGGAAACAACTGTTTCCATGCATTCCCTGCATCCAACTGGGTGAACTTGTCCATTGATTTAACACCAGTACCCATATTTGCCTACTGTACTGTAGCTTGCAACCACTTCTCAAACTGAGAAGATTCACTGTTTGTCAAAATAAGGCGAATATTTTATATGCGTGGTGGGTGTAAATTTGATTGAAAGGCACCCATGCACATTTTGCCGATAGCCTTGGTATTCATACTGATTAGATTTTTAAGTATTCATGTGGAAAAGATGATTTTGTAGGTGCATTGATGCTTGAATTACTGTTTTACAACTGGGTTGCCTAATTTATCATTCAATCAAAAGCAAAATCCCAAAACACATACCTCACATTTTAGTAACAAGCAACTGTTCTGTATGCATAGATCCTATTACGGAGACAAATATGAGACCTCGGTTTAAGTGATATCACCGGACCAGCTTTCCCTAATTGAAACCTCCAGTTCCCTAAGCTATCACATTACACCGGGCCATCTTGGGGTTGCCAGGTCAGAGTGGACGAATGCTCCCATGTGTAATTTACAGCGCTCTTACCTCAGATAATCCATCCATATCATTTAAAGATGCGTGAGGTTATGAAAAGTCAGCCCATCTGCAGCCAAATTGGCATCCCTAAATCACAAAGAGCTCCCTGACATCACTGGCTAAACAGGCGGAGAGGAGAGAGAGAGGAACCTACTTTCATTTGAATTCCCTTCACATTTCCTTTCTGGTAGAAAGAAAAGATGGCGTAGGCATTAACCACCTGAATAGTGCTCCCCTTTTAAACTCTGTTCCTTCTGCCTGCTCCTCCAGCAGCAGCAAATCAAAAAGGAACGTGTTCCTTCACTCCCGATCAATACAACTTCTTTGCAATTTAACAACAGCAGATGTTTACATTCCTACTAGGAATGCCCTTCGCTGGGGTAAATATGCTCGTGTTTGGTGTGTGTGTGTGTGTGTGTGTGGGGAGTGGGGGGTGGGGTGGGGGGGGTGTGTGTTTATACAGGCTAAATGAGAGAGCAGGCTTCTTCTGTAAGCTGCAAATTATCAAAGGCATCAAGCATGTGATCCCCTCTATCTATAGAGATTATAGGAGTATAAGCACTGTGAAGATTAACTTTGTCACAAAACACATTTCTCTACAGTGTTTCAATTATGGTGGAAACCAGTGTGATGGGAGGGAGCGTGTGAGATGCATTGGAAGAAGGAACATCTGAATGGTTCCAGCGGAAAGCAAAGCCTTCTGGCAGTTTTTTCAGATTCAGTCATTATCAGGGAATCATCTTTCTGTTTAAAATGTCTGTCTGTTATATCAGTGGACAGTCTAATCGATATTTGCCAACATAAACAACTGGCAATGCCGGAGAGCAAAAAAACGTATCGGATTTAATTAGAAACTGGAATGCATCAATTAACATGGCCTGACTGATATCGCAGTATCTGAATATCTATGCTGAATGTACATGCATTTAAGTATTGTGACTACACCCACATGTTGTTTATATAGGATATATTCTATATATTTTCTTTATTTAATTTTCCATAAGGCACATTTAAAATTATCTTACTTTAATTCCATTCAACTTTCAGAAATATTCACCAAAACTCATTACTGTCATTAATTATAGCGCTCCCATTGGATGGTCATGGAATAATGTGTACACACACACACACACACACACACACACACACACACACCCTGATCACGGGGTCTAAATAGTGGAGCAATGAATGAGACAAATGACAATATTATCCATCCTCTAAGTTACTGTAATACAACCTACTTAGCAATACATAGTGTGAGGTTGTTGTTATGTAGCTATTAGCAAACACTCTTGCAAAGACAACTTGTTACTTACATCCTGGATATAATGTTCAAATTCTCACGCTTGCTGAGCTCAACCAATAAAAGTAACCAGTTCAGTAACCAGTCTACTTACAGTCTGTGTATGGCTACCTGCATTCTTGCTGCATGTTTACACTTCCAACACCACTTCCAACACCACTGGCAGCATCATTCATCTGCTTTCTCTCCAACCATTCTTCCCTACTCTCCATTGCTGCCAGTGTCAGGTTCATCTTCTGGCCTTATTTATTATCAGTGGAGTCCTATGCCAAAATACAGAGTCAATGTTTATTTCTTAATGACTAATAGTCTCTCCGGGTTATGCTACCCCTCAAGCCAACACAGGTAGGCCCTGCGTTAACCTATGCTCATTGTATTACTGATTATATATTTAGTTACATTTTAGTTAGAATTAGATTTCTGGCTTTGTGAGAGTTGACTATCTAATTACGTTACGTATCATGGAGAATAGTGTCAATACAATGATACAGAACAGACCCACATTCCTCTGTACCCAGGTTGCTGCTATTTCTGCAAATAAACACATGCATGCCAACGAAGCATACTTGTGTTTAATTAACCTCTTTCCCTGTGTGTGCGCTTGCACGTGTATGTGCATGTATGTGCGTGTGTGTGTCTGTGTATGTGCGCGAGTGTGTGTATGCTTGCTTGTGTGTGCGTGTGCGTGCGTGCGTGCGTGTGTGTGTCTGTATGGTTGTGTGCGTGCGTGTGGTTAGAGAAGAGGCCCATGTGCTATCCACCAGGGGCCTTCACATGGCTCTTTACATGCACTATTGGAGGCTGAAATCCATCCTCAGCTGAGAGGAATGGGATCGCATTAGTGCCAAGAATTGTTTTACTTGTGTAATGTTATTAATTTGGTGCTGAATAAATTACTTAATGGACTGAACCACAAAATCTCCAGTGCCCCCACTAGTCATTAGACTGAGCGTAAATGGAAATAAAAATCTAAATCATGTAATATTTAAGAAAGCGACCTTGATAGCTTAAGAGCTTCGATGGGGTTCAGCTATAATTTAATTTGATCTATCGAATGGCAACCTGCGCGCCCTTGCAGGTATTGTTAGAATACCTCCATCGCATTCTTTATACCCTATTAGATCTGGCTGTTGTAAATGTAATTTCTAAAATTCTTGCTCAGAGGATTTCAACTGGTACAGTCCTGGCATGTGCCAGGAGTCCCAATGTCTGAATAGAGAGCAGGTTTGTTCTACTGTGCGATGAGCGAATGGCCCTCACTGATCGGAGGATCCCATACAAGTTAAAGGTGGTGTCACAGAATGTAAGCTAATGCACTTTCTGTCACATTTACAGTGCGCTAGCTGTTCGCTGTGTGTGCGCTAAAATAATAAGCCAGTGTCTCTACACACGCCTGGCTTAGTAGATATGAACACAAACATCAACAACATCCCAGCCTTGCCAATGTGTGTCAAATGGAAGGGATGGTGGTGGGGGTAAGCACCCAGAAGGGCTCCAGTTAGCCCCATCTGACAGCATTCTCACGGCCATTAGAAACAGCTTTCTCTGGAGAGCCAATGTGGCCTGGACAGGCAGGCATGATTAGTTTGCATTTTAACAACACTCCCATCTGATGGGTATGTTTCCACACACACACACACACACACACACACACGCACACATCTGCGCACATGCACTCACTCTGGGTGACAGAGCAAACAACGTTAATGGATATCTGCTTCTGTTGCTAGGATACCACTTCTTTTGGCTCCTAAGTGAATAAGGGTGACTGGTGGCACCGGTTGCTGTAAGAAATTAACACACCCGGCTGTAACCAAGTTAAAGTAATTTTCAACTTAGCCTAAACAGAAATTGCATTTAAACAATGGCTATGACCAGTTTTATGGAGAGGAATTGTATTTTAGTCAATGTGTTAACACTTAAGTGAATATGGGACTTTTTCATTAAAATATATGTTTGTGTAATTCTGTCTGATATTTATATAACACAATATAGATTCAACCTACACCCACTTCACAAGAGTTCGATGTTATTGCTCTTCTGTTAATAAAACCCTATCCTATCACTTCGCTTATCATATTGCTTATCTAAACAGCTACAACAAGATACAGTACCGTAACTAATCACTTTAAAACTTCACCAAGCTCTGCTTAGACAGTCAAAGTTAGGGGCCGATACTGTACAGTACATAGTGCAAGTGTGTATTTAATTCAGCTAAGTAAACCAGTAAACTGAGAGTATTAGTGCAGTATAATACAGTTTTAATTTCTATGGTCCACTACAGTATGTCTAACCAACCACGTATGTCCATGTATGATGGACATTCTATGCATGTCTGCTTGCTTACATGTAGACCATGAGGCATGTCTTCTGCTCCTGTGTGGTTAGGAAACAATTATGGCCATTGATTTTATATTTTCTCCCAGTACACCTCTACTGTATGACAGTTGGCCTTTCTAAGCAGCCTCAACAGACCCACTGTTGCCCTCTGTGGCAATGCTATGCTCTAAGATTTAGCCAATTTACCACACTATTCCATCCTTGCCCTCTCGAGCTTTACAGCAAGGCTTGCAGAAGTGAGCCTAACCAGAGAGTGAGAAGCATTTCAACCTACGTGACCTAATGTTTCTATTAAAGTTGCTCATGCTGCACTAAATATTGTTCATCATAATTGTTTGCCACTATAGCAGGTGACATGGCATTTATTTTCCTTGGTGGAAATTGTATTCAGCAGTTTAAACATTTAATCTCAAATCAATCTCAGCTTTATCTGAAAATAGATATAAAAATATGGCCTTACAACACAGTCTGTTATTAGTGGTCTGAATTCTCTCGGGTTCAAACCGGTGTTGTAGTATTTTGGTTTGAAACTCTGACGACCAATTAGCTGAATGTTTCACAAGCCGCTCTAATAATTTCACACAGCTTTACTCCTCTCACTACACACAACATAACTTTTTCATACCCTAAATTATGTTCCTCACAAAGTTAAACCATAATGTCTAATGGCAAATCCCTATCTTAAACAGTATACATACACAATTACTTATAAATCTCTAATAAATCTTTTGTGAAGCTCTGCGCTACTTGTTGTTCTAACCCTGACATTCCACAAAACATGTGTCACCATGTTGCCAGCTTGGAGGGTTTTATTTGGACTAAACACCATACCTGCTGATTGTGGATATCAGCTCTGTCAGACACAGAGGTGTAGGCCTGACAATTTAAAAGTATCTGGCGTGTAACGTGTTGTTAAATGGTCCTCTTTATAAACGAAACAGTCTACACACTGAGCAACACAGCAACACTGTGTTTGATCTGAGTTTTAAGTTCTGAGTAATTGATGTTGGAGAAAGCTTGTTGATATTTGAACTCAATCAAAACATAAAACCCTCTCCCTTCAATGCCATAGGCTGCTCCCTCAGAAGCTCCGCCTCCACACATTGGACACACATCTCCAAGGATGCTATGTTGTGGTGCGGTCTGCACCACTTTGTTTGTGTTCCCATTTACAAAGCCAGGGCTGTGTAGAAACACCAGATTATTTTCAGCACACACAAGGATCAGACAGCTACCGGAGTAGATATTTGCTGAATCCAATTGCTGACTTCATCTTTAATTGTTCTGGCGTAACTGATTTATCGCAATTTACACCATACAGCAGACATTTTTCAAAAAAGGAATATACAGTATGTGCCTGCTCAGATGGATGCATTCATATAATCAATAATAGCAACAGTAAAGCAGTCAGCAATATGGGAATCCATACACACTTACAGAGTACATGTATCTCTCATACTAAGAAGCAATACGCCTTTAAACAGAAGAAATTGTTTTATATTGGGTCAAGTCAGGGTTTTTCTCAAAACAGAGAGGGGCTAATAAAACATGTGATTTGTCTCTAAACCTAACACTGTAAATTATTTCAAAAAGAACGATAGAAATATAATTTTTTTAGTAAAAAAAAAGAAAAAGAACTAGCATACCATGGAGACAGTTCTTTTAAACACCTTTTAATCTTACATTTGAAAAGACTGTTATGTGTTACCATTTCCCTTGTGGAATGTGATATGGATTCAGCATACATATGAATTACTGTGTTTCACAGAAATAATTTAGCATATAGACTAAATTGAACACTGAATGATTTTTTTATGTCATGGCAAAAGTGATTATTCTCCTTTTTCATACAGCAATAGGCTGCTGATCCAGACCAGGTAGCAAAAATAGCTTCAACTTTTAAAAAGGACAACAATGGAGCCAAACATGAATTAACGCCTCAACAATGGCATGCACAGGAACACAAATGTTCTTACGTGCACACCAATACACACGCACGAGCACACCTCTTAAGAAGTGAAGCTACAGTACTGTAGGTGTAAGACTGGTCGCCATACATAGCAAAATATTTTAGCCGCAATGTGTCATAACTTTCCCCTACTAATCTTCTAGGTTGAGGCTCTTTTGAGCGGGAAACTAAATATCTGTGTCTGAGGCCTGTCAGACAGCAACACATCACAACACTCCCTTCAGCGAGCTCTCGTATTGTTGGAGGGAAGAAGAGCTATTTCCTTTTTAAAAGCAGAATGGGAAAGTGAGAGAAGAGAGAATGTGAGGGGATAAAATAGTGAAGAGAGAGAGAGAGAGAGAGAGAGAGAGAGAGAGAGAGAGAGAGAGAGAGAGATAGAGATTGGCAGTTGGGAGAGGGAAGCAGATGATATTATTTAAAAGAAAGGCTGTCAATATTTTTTACTTAGCCAGGATGTGCAAATGTTACCATAACGAAGGCCATTTTCAAGGTATTGCACCTGACAATGATTAAGAGGTTAAGGTTCCACTTTACTTGCTAACTTATTTTACAAATTGGTATATATTTCTGTTTCCCATTTTGCTTCAAATCAGGCTGGTGGCTTCTTCAGTTTGTCACCTCACAGCATGTCTGGACCTGACGTTCTTGCTCTCACTTTCATTTGACTTCACTAACCAAACGTGTTCTGAATGCATTTTCTTATTAGACCTCTCATTTACACTGCACTCTCATTGGTAGGAGTAAAGAAAAGAGTAAAAGACAGCGAGAGGATAGATCAATAACCGTATGTAATTTCTGTAAAGAGCCAGCTGTCCATTTACTGTATGTCTAGTGAAGAAAGTACAAAACATGGGTTATTTAAATTAACATTTTAAATTGGCAGTAGCCTACAGTATGAGGTTTCAGAGCTATCAAATATACAATTAATAACTTCATCTTAAATCTGACACAAAAACCTTCAGTGATAAAATCAAAGTTAACATAATGTGTTTGCAAGTAGAAATGAGAATAAAGATGAACAACGTAAATATACTGTAGTACAGGCTACTGTAGCTGTGTTGTTGACACGAACAACAATTAACACATTCTGCTGCCTGTATCCTTTACTGTAGTCTGGACGACAAGGCGGAATTCATGCGCAATATTAACACCTTGAAAACACTGCTGAAATTAAACCATATGTGGTTCAAAACCCACAAAACTATGTTCGTTTGAGTAGCCTGCATCGGTGTTACGCCGAATGTTGTATCCTGCTGGACTCAGTGACCCTTTTGAAAGTGTGCCTGTGTCACCTTAAATCATGTACAATCTATTAACGGGAGCGTATGATTTCTCGTGCACTTTGTGTGTCTCGCTCCCAACAGTGTTTTGGTTCGGGCAAGGGTTACTAAAAGCTTAGCTCGTTATCAATGGTGGTTTGCTCTGCAAAAAGCTTGTGATTTTAGCGATTTCTGAATAAAAAGTGAATAGTTATCTACTCGAGACAGAGCTGGAGGCTGATGGAGGATCATCATCAATTTCCCTGGGGGAGGTCACTGAGGTAGTCAAACAACTC
>JAODOY010063550.1:0-11328 GCA_025399855.1 Forbesichthys papilliferus
TACTTTCCTGAGCAACATCACAAAAATACAAAGATATTGTGCGCCAACGCAGTAGGCTTAATTGTTTTGGATTGTAGTTCAAATAATTTTTTTTATTGTAATGTAGTAGGCCTAATAAAAAAAACTGGTTATCATATTATGTTACAAAATGAAGGTTTACGTTGCTGATACAGTCCAGTCTGGTAATGCTTCTGTAATTGAATAGCTTATATAAATGTTCAGCAGTTTCTGGTTGGCTGGGTGCTTCTCTATATTTATGTTGTCCCCTAATTTTTAATTTTTTACGGTAATGGCGAGCATACTCCCCAAGGCTCAATTACTGCCATCTCCTGGTGTTGGTAACCTGACATGCCAGTTGTTGTCACAAATTAAACTGAAGCTCTCGAGATCAGGATGGTCTTGGAGGATATGGTGTTGGCACATATGCCTGGGATTTTCCATTTCGACACATTGGATCTAGTTTAAGATAGTTTAAGTGTTTAAGATACTGAAATCTGTAATTTAATTTAATATTTTGTTGTTGCTTAACTAGCAAGAAATGGTGGTGGTGGCTATAGAATCAAGGTGTGATTATCAGACATTTAAACTCTATGCATTCTTATTAAAATGTATATAGGTTGCCTGATTCTTATTCATAGAGTAAACTATAGGAAATACTACATACACATTATATACTATTTACTTAATTGTTTTTATTAGTATTTTGCAGTGTGCTCTCTGTGCCCAAAATGTAAAGTTTGCGTATGTTGACTCTTCACTTCTTTTGTTATAATTATCAAATATATGTATTATTTTAGCACAGTAATAGAGTTTATATAATTATTAAGACACATCATCACACAGAACAGTCAAATAACACTATTTTATTTAATCTTCAAAAGCTTCAGTGTCCAATGGCCGCAGGTCCTTACACCACTGGTCCCATGCTTACAGAGTACAGAACAGCCACACTCTCAGTGTGTTTACATATATGAAGAGGCACACGGCAACATTTAATAGTTCTTTAAGTGTAACTGCACCATAAAATGTGTTTTATGAAGTAATCGGATTGATCTGCGATTCAATTTAATTCTGATGTTAATTTTTTTGTATATATTGTTTTTTATAATCAGCATTTTATGGGCTGAAAACTGATATACACGTCATAAAAATCACCCTTAGTATGCTCATACTTCATCAAATTAAAAATGTTAATGTTAATAGCCCCTCTCAGCCCCTCCCCCAGGTCCTTGAAACACTGTTAGTAGTAGTGGGTGGGGTCAGGCTCAGAGCTGAGGTGCAGTTACACTTTAAATTAAATTAGATTAGATGAAAGGCTGCCCCAGCTAAGAGACTTAAAAGCAATGTTAGACAAAGGGGAGAGGTTAGATAGATGGTGTGCCAGCTCTCAGACAACATGTGCTCCTACACTGGGGAGCAGAATCGTCCTACGAAGAGGATGCAGCCGCTGGGGTTGTGTCTGATGAAGAACAGGAAGGGGTGGTCCGCCATGAACGTGGTAGGAAGCATGCCACAGGAACCCACCATCCCATGGGCTGCGGTGGCGGCAGCTGCCTCGGTGCCCTCCTCGTTGACCTCCAGGAACGCCTTGTGGATCACCTTGGAGACCATCAGGCCTTTGGCCCCAGACATGCCTGTTACCACGACGACGAAATGGAAAGGACACTTACAGTTTGACCAAAAATGTATATTTTCACAAAGGACTTATCACTGTTTCTGCAGGTCATTTAAATGTCTGATAAACAAAAATCTAAAAATGTGCAAAACCAAATAAATTCAGCCCAACACTAATTTGACTCTACACAAATCTACACAGGGGATATTCAAACATAAACAATGAATGGGTTGAAATTTGAGTGTCTATAGAGCGCAACAGAGACCGCCCACTTTTTTGGGCCTCTGATGCCAGACGTAGATTTCCAAGCCATCCACCTACGAGAATGATCGTGACCATAAACAAGTTGAGGCAAAAGTATTATAAAATGTCTCTGTAGCTATACGAGCCCATACGAATGTCAAGTCATGTTATATTGTTTTTTTCAATTATTATTTAAATGTAAATGAATGTGGATTTATGTGTGTAGACTTGTGTTTGTAGGTATGTGTGTATGTCTCTGTTTCTATATGTAGACCTAATATGTCTGTGTGGAGGTATGTGTGTGTATGTGTCTGTTTATGTCAAATGTTATTGTAATATGTTAATGTAATGATATTGTAATTTCTAGAAAATAAACTTTGTTATTTTGTATTCCGTCCTTTGGGGAACAACTAAGCGATTACATAGCCATTTAGATGTTCTGTGTCATCAATATTTCCCATCTAGTTAAATCTGTTAAACAGTGTAATCGGTGCTCCTACCAGAGAAGTCACTTCTGTTAGGGTTAAAAGCATCCACCATGCCCATGCTCATCAGGACCTTGGTCATGTCATACTTCTCCTCCATCTTGAATCGTGGCAGATCCACTTGGACAGTCTGCATCTTCATCTTGTCTGCGCTGGTCCAGTCCACAAAGTTCTCATAGGTCAGCTGACTCTCCAGCTGGGAAAGAAACATCAACACGAGAGCTTTTAGTCAGGGTGGAGGTGGTGTTTCTGTGTGTCTGTGAACGTGTATCTGGTGCAGTACCTTCTCCAGTCCTGTAGTGCTGTCTTCTATGTCCTCAGGCAGGAAGATGAGCATACTGAGGTCCTTCCCTTTGTAGGGCATCTCCAGGACCTGGACAACACACTGTGTCTCTTACAGTAAATACAGACTGGCATTTTCACTCTTTACTGTTAGCTTATTCACTCATCAGTGACTCTGGAATTCAACAAGAAAAGACAAATTTACAGCTAAATGTATATTTTCTAAAAAGTATAGTATTTGTTATTGGAAGATATTCTGGTACCAAGTGTCAGTCAGTGTCTATTTCATCAGCAGAACGAAGATATTCCTCAATTCCTCAGTGAGCTACATTACTTGAGATGCATGTGTCTCTAAGGTTTGTTTACTGTGAAGTGTATCAGGACTCCTCTCAGGACTTTCGGACCAATGACACATGCTAACTCCATGTATTTTCATGGGATCCATTTAACATGTAGTTAAAGAGTTACAGAAAGCAGTATTAAGATTCATATTTAAAGCAGGTACCTGACAATTTGACTCTAGGATGGAGGCGTAAGGGAACTCAGAAACCTGACTCATCATCTTCACAGTCACATTATGACTCTGAGAGAACAACAAATACCAGATATTGTGTCCATTATTATCTGATTGTAGTTTATATTGTATGTTATGTATACAGTACAGTATGCTCATTGTTGAAAGTGATTATAACATTTGGACCGATGATAAATGACCATGAACTGTATTAGGCATCTTTATACACAATATCCATTGCAAGCAAAGCACTAAACAAACTTGAAGGAATAGGTTTTTGCCTTAGTGTGTTACCTTGGTGATTTTAAACTGGGCATCAGAGGTGGCATACTTATGGAATGGCTTGTCCCAAGCAGACTTAAAGTAGATGGCGTTCACCAGCACTAAGATGGTGTCACAGTCCACATCCTTGCTACCTATAATCTCCTTGATCTTATCTAGTGACCAACACAGAGGCACAAGAACACTGATGGAATCAACACCCAATCCAAAACAAGTGTGATGGTGGCCAGCAGGTAGCTGTGCGGTGTTAATCCTCACTCTCCGACACCTCGTTGAAACCTCTGGCGACACAGGCCAGGGCCCATGGCTTTTTGGCCGGCCTTGTAGGAGCGTCCGCTCTCTGCGTGGGAGATCGGGGTTTGATTCCCCAAGGGAGGGACGGACCATCTCCGTCACACAAGCACAAATAAAATATCTAGCTAGGTAAAAATGTTACTCACAGTAAATATGTATGCTAATATTTATTTCCAAAAAGCTGCTTTATCTTAGTCATCTATAGGACTGAATCCATCGTCCTGGTCATTCTGTACACTGGTTGTGTGTGAGAGACTTACACCCAGTAGATTTCTCCACCCAGGTGTTGATGGAGACCCTGGCTGCCTCTGCACTTTTCTTGAAGTCCACAGTCTCCAATCCTGCACCATAGTCCCCTCTGGTGTTACACAGAAACTCCTGGAATCATAGAACAACAAAAAACAAAACCAAAAAAATACATTATTAGTATTTAAAGTAGCAAAACAATTAGGTGTAGCAATATTTGCTATCTGGTCACAAACTGAATATGATATATTCCCACTGTACACATACTGTCTGTGTAATCATTCACACACCTCAGAGAACGGATAGGACTTCTCTCCATACAGCCTGTTGGCAATGCTGAGACGATAATCTGCTTCTCTTGGCTTGTTCAGTTCCTTTATCAGTTCACCAAAGTTGATGTGGACATCGTGCACATCAAGGAAATACAGCACCTGCAGAGATGAATGGGTCCAGTTAGAAGCAAGAACACCATTATTGGCTCAGTATAGTAAAGGATTGAATGAACTGAACTATTTGGTTTTGGAAATGATTCACCACAAACACCAGCTTGATGCTAACAAAATAGTACTAAACACTACCTAAAATACGTTTGGGTACAAACTGCACTGTACCCCTAATATCTGTCTGGCTGTGTTTCCCTTGGCCCCCAGTAGCACCATGGCCAGGGCAGAAGAGATGCTGAGAGGAGAGCAGAAGACATTTCCATCCTTGTTATCTTCACTCAACGTATTAAACAGGTCCAGGGCGAACGTGGTGTTGGCTTTGGACAGTGGTGTGGAGGACGCCATGGTATCAGCTACAAAGACATGATTAGTTATTATAATCACGCATAAGGCAATAATAAAACAATTGGCATATTTTTGAAATTTACATTCTGCTATACTGTAAATGTTACACTAAATCAATTGTTATAGAAGCTATGTGCCACATGAGCTTCTGGGTAAGGAGCAAGGGTCTGTAACTATAAAGCCCCAAACTAAGCATGTATATCTCTGTTATATAATATAATTAAAAATAACAAATTACCTCTGTCTTTCTCTCCGTCTCTCTCTTCACTGACTCGTCTGTCTCAAAGTACCCGTTATAGAGTGCCGTCTGCCCACTCAAAGCAAAAACACTAGAGTTTAACCAGTTTAACCAGTCAAACTAAAGATGAGAAATTCACTAGAAGTGTGGTAATGAACATTACTGTAAAGCCTTACATCCTCCCACTCAAATAATAACGGTTTAACCAGTGGAACTGAAGATGGGGGATTCGTAAGAAGTGTGGCAATATGTGAACTGTGGAGCATCAGCTGACTGTAACATCATCTCCAGCCCATGTATGGAGATGATGACCTTCACCCCCAATATGTCAAGACACAAGACGATTTTTCATTTATAATCTAACTGCACTCAATATGAAGACATTAGAATGTGGATTGGAGATATATAATTGCTACACAAAACAAAACAATTGCTCTCTAAGTGATGAATATGATCAACAAACAATTAGTTTGATATAGATTATGATTATAGCACATTACACGTTCACAGACTACAGAGTGAAGAGACCAAACCACTGATTGATGTTAAAACCCTTTAGAGACCATTGTTGTATTATTATAAAAATCACTTTCAACTATCCTAAAAAATAAATCTGTAAAGGTTTTTTCCCCCCAGACCACATTTAAAGTTAATGGATCTTGTTGTTCAGCCTCGCAATCCTATTGGCCAATAAAAGTGTAAATACAGTAGGTCTGGTCATCTGGTCATGAAATCACACAAAATTAAAAACCTTCCATGGCAATCATTTGTATTTTGTTTGGTTTGCAATTTATATAATATTCAACATGTATATATTTCATTAATGTGGAATAAAATGTTTAACATTTGATTTTGAGCTTGTTATATTGTTGTTTTTGTTGTTGTTGTTAATGAGCCTCGTGCAGCTCTTGAGACCCTCTGGCTTTGACAAACATTATAAAATGTAATCTAGGTCCTGAAAAAAACATTTAATTGAATTCTCATTTAAGGGGCTGCAAATAGTACATAATGCCACCGCTCGCATTTTATGAACGGGCACAAGAAAACGGGAGCACTTAACATCCATTTTGGCATCCCTTTATTGGCTTCCCGTATAGTACATAATCGATTTAAAGATTGTATTACTTGTCTTCAAGTCGTTGAATTGACCGGCGCCATTGGCGATTCTAGAACATTTTTCATGGGGTGGCAGAAGGGTGGCAGAAGGGGGGCAGACCTTAAATTTACCTCAGTATTCACCTTTTTATTCTTGTTGATAGTGAAAGGTGATATTGATGAGGAGCATTTCTAATATTATGCCTTAGCCTCTTGATAATGACTAAGCTGATATTGCGTTACACAAAAAACCTGAACACCTGATGGACCGACAGACAGTTTTGCAGCACCACAACCAAAAATAATTAGGGACTACTATACCATTGTAGACTATAAATGTGCATTCCATTTTGTGTACTGTACATATATATATTTTAAATATCATTCAAATAAAGATGTGCCCTCCATGATTGCATCTATACTTTGGCTTTGCTTAGGCCTACTCCGTTTCAGCTAAACAAGGTGAAAAGGCTACATTAGATTTGCACCATACCAGGCTAATATGACAACACCATTCAGTTTAATAAATATTCTTTAAGATTTAAAATATATGAAGACTGAAATGACAAACTTATATAAAAAAAAATAATGCCTTATCTTAGCCTAACTTAACAGCAAACAATAACCAACAACGACAAGGTGAAACAGAAGGGCTACATATAGGGTGGACAATCAGGGCAACATGCCAGGTGTGGGTAATCACAAGACAAGGCAAAGAGACCAGGGGGCGTATTACAGAAACATCGATCCAAGCCCACTCAGCTAGCAAAATTTGTCTGGCCCACCTCTGGGCCGTACCCTTACTTCAATTCTGGCCCACTTCTGGCTTGGGCCTCGGCCCAAAACTGGCCCACTTACTAAAAAAACTGATACAAATAATTTGCCCTATTTCAGCATGCTGGTTTAGTGAACATTTTGAGTTTGTTAACCCTGAAATGATGGACACTTTTGAGTTTTCTGTTTCTGAAAGAAATATAAAGGAAAGTTATTATGGTAACTGACTCTGTGAACTTTATGTTCATGTCTATTTCATCTGGTCATTTACATCGTTGTATGAAACCAAAAGAACATTATTTGTACTAAGTGTACATTAGTGTAATAGTGTAATTTACTATAGAACCTGTATTTTGGTGGTTTATTTTAAAGAGACATGGCCCATAAATATATTTTTCTTACTACACAATTATATTACTTAAATTATTATGTCACATTTTGTATACTTTTATATATATATTAATATTCGAAGCCGGAGCTCTACTATTCTAAAATGTAAGGATTCCAGACCCTGTGGATTTTATTTCTTCAGTTAAAAATTAAGGTTTACCTGGTTACAACTAGTAGAAATAAAAATGGCGCCCAACGTGTGGCTGTGGGCTTTATAATGTGTCTAATGTCTAGAACCACCAGACAATTGTAATCGGCTGTTTTAAAAAAAAAAATATATATACTTAAATTGTTATGTTTCAATTGGTAGCATGGATCTGTGCACAGAGCATGATTTTGATTATACACGAACGGTCTTGCTGTACAAAATACAATTGAAATCATGTGCAAAACATAGTGTGCAGGCTCTCGATCGTATTTAACATGACTACAATGGTGGCAGTAGGCCAGAAGTGAGAACAATTTGATATCTGGAACGATCAGTTCATTTTATACATTTACTGTAAAAACAGTTATATAACACCACAAATCCTTTTCATAAGGACATTTCCAGGAAAAACCATGGTGTGGAATATAAGTGCAATAGTTTTTGGGAGTGGAACTGTGAGTGAAAGTAAGTCAATGTCGGACAGGCAAAGTAGTTTTGTTGATCTCGCCAAAACAACTGCCTCGCTTTTGAAATGCTCCTGGTGGAAGTTGACGCTTCAAGAGAACGGAACAAACCCGCGTCGGAGCCGGAACGCTGAAGATAATGTATTTCAAACCTGCCTGTGATGGGGGGGAAGGGGTTGGTGTTATTGTTTACCTACATGTGCTGCCATCTAATGTTCAAACAAGGGATATAGAATGCATATTGCAGCTTTAACTACATTTATATAAACCCCTTAAAACCCTGTAAGACCCATTTTAGTTTAAAGAAAACATCACTTAACGCTCCAAAAAACACATATTAGCAAATTTTTATTTTTATTTTTAAGACCACATTTACATAGCCAATAGGTTATATTGTCTTGCCATTGATAGTAAATGTGTGTTTTTTTTAAAGAAACATTTGTATATGTGTATATTGGAGAGCTAAGTGATGTTGTTATTTTACAACAAGGAGTCTTACAGGGTTTTAAACCTTAGCACAATTTCCAGGAAAAACGCCTAATATGTAATACCACAAATAATTCAAGTGAAGTTCCTCAACCATGAGGCCTATATACACAATTTATTGGCCAGAAGCTATTTTATGTGAATACATTCTAAGTAATCTTATTTATATTACCATTGCAGATAGAGATGGAAAACAGTAAACATTTTAAATTTAATTTCCATCTAAAAATACTAAATTTGAGAGTAAAAAATCTCTTTGGGATGATGCAGTTGCGGCCCCAAACCTCTAGAAATCAAAAGCCCAACATCTGAATATCTCCTGTACAAAGGCTGATTCTAATAAAGTGAAGCAGAGCAAATAGAGAGAGGTTTTATTAGAGGCATGTCAGGCGGAATCTCTATTTATGCCTTGTTAAAACATTTTTACACATATTGGCACATTTTGGCACATTTGAAATATCTCATCTACTAAACTGTTTTAAATTTTTATTTATGAACATATGCACGTTTAGATGCTTGGTGTTAGAATTGTGTTCCGTTTAGGTAAAAATTTAATTAATTAGATAGTAGAGGAGATTCTTCTCTTGAAGTGGATGTGCAGAATGTAGGTTTATTTTTTGCATGATCAAAAAGCGTGCGTGTAGTGAAATGTGCGCTGCCCCCGTATCTGGGGGCTGTAGTTCTCATCGTTAAATATAAACGGAAAGAGACTAAGGACGTTTATGGGCGCTCCTTTCTCTAGAAACTGTTATTACCACACTTCCAGCGAAGTTCTCATCTTTAAATTGACTTTTGTGTAGAATTATTTGGCAGCTTCTCTAGAAACTGGTGAAGACAGGTTTCTGTGATTGTGTGGAGCACGTTCTTTATTCTGTGCACAGTGAGAATATACTGTCATATTCCAGCTGTAACCAGCAGATATTGCTACACCTATTGAAAAAGAGAAAAAAATAGGTAATGTGTTTGTATAATCGTGTTTTCCAAGAAATTATTATTGATCACTAAGGGAACAAACCCTCAAGATAGGTTACAATCTATTAGTGTGTGTGTGTGTGTGTGTGTGTGGATTGTTAACCTGATTAGTGCTACACTGAGTGTTATATTATTCCAGGAGTTTCTAGGTCAAATCAGAGAGTATTATCGTGCAGGATTGGAGTCGATGGACTTCAAGAAAAGTGCAGAGGCAGCCAGGGTCTCCATCAACACCTGGGTGGCGGAACGTACTGGGGGTAAGTCTCACACACACAACCAGTATACAGAATGACCAGGAGGATGTTATCAGTCTTTTCGTATTTGTTGAGTGTTGAGTGTGCCTGTGCCTCTGTTTATAGGTAAGATACAGGACATTCTAGCTACAGGGGAAGTGAATGCAAAGACCATCTTAGTGCTGGTCAATGCCCTCTACTTTAATTCTGCCTGGGACAAGCCTTTCGATAAGAACTATACCTATGATGCCCAGTTTAATATCACCATGTATTTCAACATGAATTAGCTTATCCCAAAAGACAAAAAAAGTATAGCACACTGTATATATTCCAGACAGAGTTGATCAACCAGTTTATTCTAGCCAAATGTGTTTGCATTTTGGGTTTAACATTGGGATGGCAAATCCTTTTATATACTTAACATGTTGATGTTTCTATCCCAGCTGGAGAGTCAGCTGACCTATGAGAACTTTGTGGACTGGACCAGCGCAGACAAGATGAAGATGCAGACTGTCCTAGTGGGTCTGCCACGATTAAAGATGGAGGAGAAGTATGACATAAAGAATGTCCTGATGAGCATGGGCATGGAGGATGCTTTTGACCCTAACAAGAGTGACTTCTCTGGTAGGAACATAATTATGCTGTTACCATATTTGATAGATAGGAAATATTTAGACATGCCACAACTTATTTAGATATATAATCACCATATGTTCTCCAGAGGTCATAATACAAAGTAAGCATGTTTATCTTACACATTTAATATAGTGCCCCTACATGTGCAGCCATTCACCCCTGTGCAGATTTCGGCCTCAAATTAATATTTTGCTGAATTGATTGACTTTGAATTGAGTTCTTATTGATTGGTTTTTAAATGACCTGAAATCACTGTAAGTCCTTTTTGATAGTTATTTTTGGTTGATGGTATTTTATAATGACATAAAGTGTCTTCTCTTTTTCATTCCCTCGTCGTATTAACAGGCATGTCTGGGGACAATGCCGTTACGGTATCCAAGGGGATCCACAAGGCGTTTGTGTCCGTCAACGAGGATGGCACCGAGGCTGCCGCTGCCACTGTTATCGCTGATATAACTTCCTCTGGCATAATCCCTCCCAAGTTCATAGTGGACCACCCCTTCCTGTTCTTCATCAGACACAACCGCAGCGGGAGCATCCTCTTCTCAGGGAGATGCTGCTGCCCCATGTGAGGAGGAGCTGGCACACATCTGTTGTTACCTCTCTCTTTTACTAACATTGCTTATGAGCGCCTTAGCTGGTGCAGCCTCAAATGCTGCCATGTGCCTCCTCATACAGTATATACTGTACAGTATACACTATACACTGAGCAATCCAGTCTGGTTGGCCATGTACCGTATGTATTTTTATTTAGCAGACTTATAACTAACTATCTGTCATCTTGGTAAGGAATCCCACCACCGTTATTTACAACGTTCTGTTATAGAATAGAACCAATCATGTAACTTGACTTGCTGCCATAAAATACAATGCTTTTGCAAATAAAATAAAATAGTGTGATTTGAAATGTGTGTACTCTTTCTGTATGTTTATGTTTAATAATATTAAAAATTTTGATCAAAAGATGTTGACGTGTGGATAAACGTGTCACCAAGAAATCAAAATCGAAAATATAAATACAAACCTCTTAATCAAGACAGTGTATTAACTGATGCGTTTCATTTTGATACACCCTCCAATAATTCAACACATTGGAAGGGCTTCTAATTGCTTGTGGACATCATAAAACTAAACCCAATCAAT
>JAODOY010063561.1:0-11142 GCA_025399855.1 Forbesichthys papilliferus
CCCTCCAATCATAAACAAACATCGGGAGTCCCATTCCCACCATCCCCAAAACAAACCACCAGGGACCCCAGACCCGCAATTGGCTTTCTGTTATTAACCTTATTGTCATTAACATCCTACAATAAGTGAAATTAAGTCGTACTTTAATATGATCCCCTGGGCAACATAAACTAAAATAGAATAAAATAGAAAGATTTGATGATCTTTGGATTGCATTTCAAAGAAAAATGTTTAGTAAATGTAAAGTAATCTAAAAGTAATGGAACGATTTTGTTACTAAATTTAGATAATCCAAAAAGTATGTTACTGTTTATAATTTTAGTCTGGTAACTAGCAACTGTAACGGATTACATTAAAAAAGTAACCTACCAAACACTGCTGATAAAACACATAATCTATAAATATTCACCATACAGTTCTCAGAAATAATTGCTAGTGTTTGTGCTTCTGAATAAATTGGCTAAATACACCACTCACAATCTTGCATCAGAATATGCCAATACCAATGAATATACACTCTCAAATCTCAAAAGGCCCTATAAACCTTGGGCCACTGGAAATAAATCTTTGATCTTCCGCTAATGGGATATGGTTAAACAATTTGATCTGATTTGCTGTTTGTTGCAAGGTGGGATTTGGGCAGACCACTTTGAAATAAAGCGTGCAAAGAGGTCTTCATGTGTGATGCTCAAAGTACCGTTGATGGTTTCATGCATGTGTGTGTGTATTAAAAAATTAAGCCTATGTGAATATGGTCATCAAAGAGTATGCTTCCCCTCCATCCAAGCTGTCTCGGCAAAGCCTGAGCCTAAGTGTATCCCACCATTTCTGTAGCAGTTTAGCAAATTCTACAGACCTCTATTCCTCTAAAAAGCAACATCTCTCAATTTTAAGCATGTCATTCCGGAGCTCCGTAGATCGGCCAAATCAATACTTTGCAAGCATAAAACATTTCTCTTTGCGCTTCGTAAATTCAGAAAGCAGTTAAATTAGACTTCTAATGTCATTAAATATGAGGTCTGGGGCGCTCAATGGAGATGTGTCTGTGTTCATCAATATCGATTGGATTCTCAGAGACCACTGGAATAACCTTTATGAATTCTTAAATCTCGAGTGGTATTCATCTCATTTTGGTACGGATGGTTTCCTTCCGTTTCGCCCCCACGAGAGACGTGAATTGAAATGCTAACCTTGCTACCTCAAGGTCACGTTATTAATTTTATTGGAACAGATAAAAGAAAGTGTCTCCTTTCTCTTGAAAGGAAATCCAATCAAGAAGTGGTTGGCTAACTTTAAGTGTCTTTCTAGAAGAGTCTCGAAAGTTCTTAGCTATGTAGGGACTTAAACCTCTATTTTGTGTGTGTGTGTGTGTCTCTATTTGACCTCTTGAACAATGCTAGTGTCTCAACATGCTTCTGTGAATGTTGTTGGGTGTGCACTGCTGGTACACAAACCATAAACCTATGGCCCTTATATAGCCCTTAATCATGTTGCAGTCTCAAAGGACTGTACAACATATATTTCACAAACAGCACCCCCATAACCTGCTCCTCCCCCCCGGGCAAGGAAAAACGTCCATTAAAACAATCCACTGTGTGATTGTCTGCAACTAGGTGTCCATAGATACTAAAGCACCATTATCTCAGACCAAAACAAATACTTTGTGGCCCACATACACACGCACACATAACATTAACATACACGCACGTCGAAGCACGTTAATTGCATTAACATACACATGTCATTCTCTGCTCAGGTAGCAATTACTCCACTATATCTTCACAGTTGCAGTTGCTGCTATATTCACGCTTAAAACATCATATAAAAGACCTTTAATCTAAATCCTAATCTGTTATAGCCCAGTTACGTAACACGTAAGGATGGAGCTGATTAAAACACACAAACATTGCAATTCAGTCGCATGCTACATTAAGATTTGTGTTCAGGGCAGAGTTACGCCTACGGAAGTTTGACATTTTCACCGGTCACATGGTTCGTGTAGAGGCTAAACAATTTGAGTGTGTGTGTGTATATATATATATATATATATATATATATACACACACACACACACACAGATATATAACATTAAATAATCTTTTGGTAATTAGTTGTCAATAAATGCACTGATTTCTAGGGTACTTCCGGGAATTATTTAGAGGCTCCGTTGAAGTGGAAAAAAAACGGTCCATTGGAGTGAACGGAGATGACGTAACTCTCTCTTAGCATGGCTCTGGGTTGCAGGTAATGCTGAGGTTAGGTTGTGGTTTCGTCCTTGACCCCTTTGGCAGACAGGAGGATAATCTTTTTAATGTTCATAACCATCTGTGCGCACACACCTAAAATTGTGGGCTAGATGACAGGCAGGCTGTCTAAAGGAGTGTGTGTGTGTGTGCGGGGAGGAGGTGGGGGGGAGCGTACGATATGGAGAGGAGATTAGAGAGTGTGTGAGGTCGCATCAGGTTTAGAGGCGACCGTGTGTGAATTTGAACAATTTGTACAATAAATGTGTGCGGTGCTTCATTTGTCCTTCGAGGGAGTCGCTGAGCGGCGAAGGCTGAAAAGAAATATATTCAGACGCAGTGTTGACAAACCGTTACTTCACATAAAATCATCGGCGTTTCAGTGATGCCAGTTTGTGTGCGTGCGTGTGTGTGTGTTGGTGTGTGCGCACGCATGCTTGCGTATGTGTACGTGCGTACAGAGGTGCGTGTGCATGTGTGTGAGTGTGTACAGGTGAGTGTGCGTGTACGGTTTGTGCGTGAAAGTGTGTGTGCCAGTTGAGACTCGCTTAGCAATAAACGTGGAGAGACTGCACTCACTGACGTCTCATTCTGCCAAGTCAGCGCTCTCTACGGGCCTTCACCTCTCTCTCTCTCTCTCTCTCTCTCTCTCTCTCTCTCTCTCTCTCTTTAAGACCATGTCTCTCTGGTGCTATCTCATTTTTTCACCCTTGTTCTATCTGGATGTCACTCTTTTCCTCCTCTCCTGGCTCTGAGGGGGGTGGAGGGGGAGAGGGTTGGGCTCGCATCTCCAATCAGCGAACAGCCGGCTCCAAAGAGCATCAGCCATGCATTCGCTTCAACCCCGCCCCCTCCCCTCCCTCCTCGTCTGTCCCCTCTCTCTCTCTCTCTCTCTCTCTCTCTCTCTCTCTCTCTCTCTCTCTCTCTCTCGCTCAGCGATCTCTGCCTGCCGCGGCGGTGATTACCGCACTTCATTCAACGCGGCAGCGATGGAGAGAACGTTCGCGAGGTTCGCCGCAGCCTGCCCCGAGACGGGTGGCGGGAGCCGAAGCGGTTGACTAGCCCACCTCCTTGTGAGGAGGCAGGACCAGGAGGGGGCAGGGTGGATGGGAGGGTGGGGGGACGGAGGGTTTTTGGGTGGGGTAGGGGGTCGACCCCTAACCGGCTTTCATCATATCAGTCCACCGGGGGAGGGAATTTGACCGACTGCGCACCAGCCTCGGGAGGGCAAGAGTGTCATCGCCCTCAGAGTTTGTTGTAGGTTTAGTTGGTGTTTTCCTGAAGCCCGTTGTAGCTTTCAAACGCCTGGGCATGGACCCGGGGTGAAGCTGTTGTCTCCGAGGTTTGGGATCAGATTGGGAAGGGGTGGGATCTGTACCTGGATGTTGGATTAGCATGAGGAGGCTCTGAGGACAGCATGGACTCGTTCGGTTTCTCAAGGATGGCAAAGCTGTCAGGGTGAGTTTGGCTGTGTGTGTGTGTGTGCGCGCGCGTGTGCGTGTGTGTGTGTGTGTGTGTGTGTGTGTGTCTCACTAGCGAGGGGATTAGACCACAATCACGTTTTTATTTGCCATGAATTTGAGCTATAATCACGTTGCTTGTTTGAACTGCTGTGGTCTTTCGTAATTGTGATGTTTTGTTTTTCCTCTTACATAAAAGTTTCCAGTTACGCGTGAGAAGGTAGAGTCTTGTGTTTTACCCGAGGAGCGTTAGAACAACAACTGATTCATTGTTGAATTACTCTTTATCTCCACTGTAGAGATGAATGTTGCATGGGGGGAAATGAGGTCCCAACAGACAAGGAAAGGACAAGTGATGGAATAATAAGAGGAACCAGGGACACAGAGGGGAGAATCGAGTATTTAGATAGATAATAGAAAAATAGGAATAATTGCACGAGGGGAAGCAGAAAATATAGGAAAGGAACTACAGAGAGACTAATATACTTGACGTCTTTAGTCTTGAAGGACCCGCTTGCAAACAAGTTTGTTAAACTGTCGTGATGCAGCGATAGAGAGAGACATGCTCCATAGCCCTTAAGTACCCTTAAGTGCCAAGCCTTTAAAGAAAAAAAAAAAGAACTAGTCTCACATTCACACCTCCTTGCTGGATGCCTCATTTGATGCCCCCTCTCGGGTGCTCTTTAAAATGGTAAATGAGCATGGTGCAGACATATAAATCAGAAAGAGAGAGGAGGAGGGGGAGAGAAATAAAAGGGAGAAGCTGTTTTGACTTTTGCCAACAGTTGGAGAAAACAGCAGTGTTATCACTCTTCAACTCCCTTACAGCCAACTGTGAAGGAATAGCGTTTGGCGCGTTCCGTCCACCAGGGGCAGAACGCGCCTAACTGTCTGCGCCTTGTAATTGTGAGCCTTGCGAGGTGCTTTGGATAAACGCGACTGCTAAATTGTGCAGTCGTTCAGTTTACAATGTTCTGTCGCAGCTCAGAGCGCTGATCTGACACTACTTTTAACGGAGAATGTGGACCTGTTTGTGGTGATACCAAAGGTGGGGAAGTCCTGATGGGCTCGAGTCGCACATTTAAAGAATTGAGACTTGACTAAAACAGACAAATGACTCGACTTGACTTTGACTTGGTATTAGTGATTTGAGACTTGAGAATATTATTGACTTAGACCTGAGACAGATGACTCGAAAAAGGACTTTTTTTTATTACATTTGTGCTTTTTGCTAGGTAGCCTATGTGTTATGTAGGATTACATTTTCAGTTTGGACATTTTATGAAAACACGAGTGGGTGATTTCTATTGCAATGCGCCTGGCATTGGTGATTAACTGAATATTGTGTCTTTAAGAGGCACGTCTGAATCTGAGAAAAGGTTATTAAAGGGTTAGTCAGTTTGATTTTGGAATTGTTGTGTAGTGGTGTGTGGTGCCATTCACAGAGCCAAGGCTGTGTAGAAACACCAGATTATTTTTCAGCACGCGCACACTGCAGGCAGCTAGCTGGACCGCGAGGAGATATTTACTTTATTATGTATATTACTTTACAATCGCTGACTACACCTTTTTTAAATAATAAATCCGTACATTAAACAAATATATAAAACACACAATGTGTTTTTATAAGAATAAATGTGAATGAATGGCTCGGTTGCTCCATGCCGTTGCTTTTATGTGGACTGGAGTGAATTTAATGGACCTCAGACGAGCCTTGAAAGAGGAGTCTCTAAGTAAGGGCTGCAGCCATAATGGAGAGCTCGGTACGCCTCCATCCCCGACCACTGGGTTTGTAGACGCCACTTAACCCATCGTCGCGCACACACACACGTGCACACACGTGCACACACGTGCACACTCACACAGACACACACACATAAACACGCACGGCGCACGTATGTGTCTTACTTGAGAGAGGTCGTGTCGCTAAGCTCACTATATTTGGCTTGAAACAAATCTTTTGAAACCACACACAAACACACCTCCACACTGGCCTGGGAACGCCTCGGGATCCCCCAGTCAGAGCTTGCTGATGTTGCTCAGGTAAGGGAAGTTTGGGGTCTTTTACTGAAGCTGCTGCCCCCGCGACTCGACTCCGGATAAGCGGGAGAAGATGGATGGATGGACAAACACACCTATGCTTGCTACATCCAGAGGCCCTATGTGGGTGAAGGGAAGGAAAAATACACGTACTTTTATTATTTTAATACAAACATTACCGCATTATGACGGTCTCTGTCACGTTGATCTACAATACCGTATAAACGTTGAGGAAGGGTCATTGCTTCACCAGGTTCAGTGGTTTAATCAGTGCCGGTGTCATGTCAAGGTGCCATTTTTGGCTTGTCGGGCCGCATTCCCTTAATGTAGATTTCACATTAGTGAATTGAGTGCAGGTGTGGACGGTGTGTGCTAAAGGAGGAACAAGGCATTCTGGGATAGGCTCCTGCACCCACCACCCCCAGTGACCTTGACGTAGATTAAGAACATATGAGCAAATGGCAGCGTAGCCTCGTGAGACCCATCATGATCTCGCAAGCTACAGTTTGACGTCGCCGCGAGATATCAGTCTGGAACCCTTCAATTCAAAAGCGTTTGTCATCATGTGCTTATAATACATTTCAGTGAAACTTACATACGATTGATACTCGTGGCAAAATGAAATTGAAGATAGCAAGATCAGGCAAGATCATAATGGCAGCCAGCACTGGAGAATATTAGTATTCAGCAGCAACGGTCTGATGGTTCTGACTGACCTTTGGCAAGGGTCACATTCTCTGACAACTGAGTTTAAATGTCTGGATTAAAGGTAGGGTGTGTCATTCTCCAGAACGCTTCCTAACTTCAAGCTCCAATCACAACAAACTCCCTCATATGCTCCGCCACTCACATTGAAACGCATTGCGAAGCCTATAGGTCGTCGTTGTGAGCGGTGTTCATCGCTATGTTTGCGTTGGTCTAGTTACGGAGCCAGGGCTGTGTAGAACCAGATATTTGTTTCCAGCATGCACAGAGAATTTTAAGCTAGCAAAATGCAAGGAGATATTTGACAAAATGTGTATTCTCTTACAAACACTGACTATATATTTAAGCTCTGTTGTCTCATGGACCAGATATACCTCTGCTTGGTCAAGGTCTGTCTTCTATCCTGCAATCACGCTCATACAATCACTTGCTGTCATGGTCTCTAACAAACCATGAATCCTGGGGTGTCCTCTCTGGACTGTACACAGTTACATAGTATTTGTCCATGTTTTATTAAGCATAAACAAACAAGATAAGAAATACAATTTCTGAGAGAAAAAAAAACAACGTATTTGCATCTGAATATTATGTTTTCAATAAACGTAATAGCTTTCTTTGAATAAACATTTTATTAAATTTTCTCCCCTTAAATAGTATACGTTAGTCATCCTTATATCTGCATTCCTGCTGCATATGACATACATTACAAGTTTGACCACGTTATCGCTGCACGTGTCTCTCAAAACGATCACGATTGTGTCTCATCCACGTCAAAATGAACCGTTCATTATGTGACTAATGATTAAAAACCACAGCTGAGGCAGTGTTGGTTGGACCAGGTCAGCGGTCTGTTTATGTGTGTGTTGGCCGCTGTGATTGGAGAATCCCAAATAACTGCATGTTTTGATTTGAGCAGCCGGCCTGGACTGAGGGTTATTAGCTCTATTTGTCCTCAGCCATTTGAATCATCCGTTCTGCAAGAATAAATGACAGAATGAACCCTGAATCAGCATGGGAATTGTGTTTGGCAGTGACCCCGACTGTGCCGCTTGGCAGAGGACCCAATCAGCGTGGTGGGTTTGTTATTGCGGTAATGCGTGCCAATACTGATGCACGCTGTGACTTAAGCGGGAGGCAGGCCGAAAGATATATTGTGTTCGGCGTCATACGGCTGCTTGTGGCCTGTCAAAGGAATACCCTCAGTGGTGATGCACTTTGAAAGGTCCACTAAACAATGTTTTAGGTCAAACCAAATGGACGTAACAATGAATATACACGTAGTATCTTTAGATAGATTTTAAGCTATGCATACTACTCACCGTAAGATGGAGACTCGAATGGTTTTATAGGTACAGAATGATCTGTGTACTGTGGCATATGTCTCTCTGTTCCCTGGTCATATATTTACACCAGGGGGTGGGCGTACTGGACAGACCTTAAAGCTGTAGTCAGTGATTGTAAGAAAATACAGTTTTTGTCAAATTCATGTAATATCTCTCCACGGTCCACTATAGCTGCCCGTTCTGCGTGGGCACTGAAAAAACGGATCTGGTGTTTCTACACAGCCCTGGCTAGCTCACAGCCCTGGTTAGCTCACAGCCCTGACTAGCTCACAGCCCTGGTTAGGTCACAGCCCTGACTAGCTCACAGCCCTGGTTTGCTCACAGCCCTGGCTAGCTTACTTACACAGCCCTGGTTTGCGCACAGCCCTGGCTATCTTACTTACACAGCCCTGGTTTGCTCACAGCCTGGCTATCTTACTTACACAGCCCTGGTTTGCTCACAGCCCTGGCTAGCTTACTTACACAGCCCTGGCTAGCTCACAGCCCTGGTTAGCTTACAGCCCTGGTTAGCTTACAGCCCTGGTTAGCTTACAGCCCTGGCTAGCTTACAGCCCTGGCTAGCTAGTGAATGGGAACACAAAGCACCTCACAATACTATCCGATCCTCGTTAATGTGTTTCCAATGTGTGGGGCAGAGTTTCTATTGCGTTGAAGGGAAAGGCGTTTTTATTTATTGAGTTAACATATCAAGGTTTGTCCAGAATAACTGACTATACCTTTAATGGGCATTTTAGGTCTGCTCTCCTGAAATACTGAATAAATAAACAACGAAAGAGAGAGAAAAAAGAAAAGCATGATTATGTGGTCCTTGTAAATATGTATGTTGTTTTGGAGATTTGTTATTGGACAATGTAAAAATCCCTAGGCCTTCCACTACCCTTCTTTATTCATCTGAATAAGAAACACACAATCCATCTGAGAAACATCACACTGAAGTTTTGTGATATTTCTCTTTACAACCTTCAGTTGTAAAGAGTGAGACATCTTCAGGGAATAGTCGCGTTCGTTACCTGCACAACTCTGACCTAGAAATATATCAATTCAAGCGATTACATCGTAATGATTAATATGGACGTAATTGAGCTGCCTTCACTGAAGTAGTGTATCTAATTTGCCCTTCATATGCTAATGTGTTTCGTGTTTTGGGTTTCCCCATGTTGTTTCCATACATATGTTGTTTTTGTGTCTTTCTTTTAATGTGCATTAATGTGCAGGGAGTGCGTATATAGAAATGCAGTCCATTTACTATATACGCACGCACGCACGCACGCACACACACACACACACACACACTGTATACAGCATTGCCACCAAGTAAAACCACTTGCCACACAGGCCTAGTCTCTCTCTCTCTCTCTCTCTCTCTCTCTCTCTCTCCCTTGCAGATGAGCGATGTTCTTGATTTGAGTTGGGGGGGGTAATCCTCCTAAGCGGTCTGGTTGGTGATCAAAGGGGCAGGGCGCACATGGCCGGCCTCTGTCAGCTGTCTTGCCATTCACGCTCTCTTCTGCTGCCTGTCTGTCTGCATGTCTATCTGCCTGCTTGCCTGTCTGTCTGTAACGCTGATGCAGAGTAGTGAGCACCCAAGTGCATGAACTTGGTTATAACCAGTTTTAAGATACAGTCACTCATTCTGGAGAAAGCACAAAAACACATCCCCCTTCAATGCCATAGGCTGCTCCCTAAGAAGCCCCACCCCCTTCAATGCCATAGGTTACTCCCTCAGAAGCCCCTCCCCCTTCAATGCCATAGGGTGCTCCCTCAGAAGCCCCGCCCCCTTCAATGCCATAGGGTGCTCCCTCAGAAGCTCCGCCCCCTTCAAAGCCATACGGTTCGTCAGAAGCTCCGCCCTTCCCAACACATTGGAAGTGCATTGCCAAGGCCATGTACACAGAACGTATTAGCTTACAAATGAGGGTACAGCAGATACAAGCAGCCACAGGAGAAGCACAAGGACTGAACTACACAGGCAGACAAGACAGGAGAGAGGAAACCGTTTGGGTAACAACAACAGTTGACTTACAGACTAACAAGACGACGTGTATGGTGCACGGGGGGGGGTCGGCGGTAACAGTGACAATGAACTGGAACACAAGGAAAACACTACTAGACAATAGAACGTGACACTATCTGACTAACTGTTTACCGTTAAAGCTTTTAGTTAGCACATGTTTCCGTTCTACCGACATGGATTAAGCCTAGTCCTAGACTACGGTGTTTATTCAATGGAGATCTTTATTTATTGAAATGCTCTTTGAACGAGGAAGCTTATTGTATGTGGATAAGAGGCCGCTAAACACACACTGAATAATTTTGGGTCACATCAAGTGATGGAAAGTGCAAACCCCCCCCCCCCCCCCCTTTTCCCGCCATACAAAGCGAAGCCTTATGATAATAATGTTAATTTCTGATATCTTAATGAATGTGTTACCCCGAGACTGAAAGATGATCTGTTACAATATTTACATAATTCTGGTTGTCTCTCAGGTGATATTAATGGAAGTCTGTAGCGCTGCTCAATCTACTCTCACATATGACTCGGGGCAAATTTGATCAATTATGCAAATGTCACGGCTGCGTTTCCTCCTCTGTTCAATTGGAACGCTGACTTCCTTCCAGCATTTGTACCCGGCTGTAAGAATTAGCCTTAGAGCGAGCGCTCAGCTCTCGGTTTGACTTTTACTATTAAACGTCCCAGTGAAAGACGTTGACACACACACACACACACACACAAACACTCATATTGGCACTGGGTGTACGACTCTAAGATTGTTTGCCACTAGCCTTGTGAAGAGAGAATGAAGTGCGTTCTGCGTTTCACGTTGTGGCTTTTCTGTTTGTCTTGTCTTGTGTTAAGTCAAAATGAATTGCCTTGATGCAAATCTGTGATAGACACTGGAATTGGTCAGATATATTTCAGCACCTTTCTAAATCTGTGTGCATTACAGTAACAATCAGGGACAAGTGCATTCATTGGATTATGTCAAGTCAGATTCTTTTCATGGTGTAATTCACAGTATCAGTGTTTTGATATTTGATATTTTAAGATGGCGAAGACCCGAAAATGACAACCTTCATCACAAGTAGACATGGTCTACACAAGACATGGTCATATGGTGGGAAGACCACGTCATAGTGGATAATGGCTTGTTATTCTGAATGTCCATGCCTTTCTGCAAATGGGTCATCGATAATTTAGCGGGTTGACTGTTTTATTGGACCAAAGCATGCTAGAGATATGTTAGAGGCAAGGTCAAAGTTGGCAAAGGTACGGTTCACACATTGTAGAAGTACAGATACTTGTGGAAAATTAGACCGGTAAAAGTAGAACAGAATTACATATTCAACTTC
>JAODOY010063572.1:0-17035 GCA_025399855.1 Forbesichthys papilliferus
TCCTCTGACCTCTAGCATCAACAAGGCATTTTCGCCCACAGGACTGCCGCATACTGGATGTTTTTCCCTTTTCACACTATTCTTTGTAAACCCTAGAAACCCAGTAACTGAGCAGATTGTGAAATACTCAGACAGGCCCATCTGGCACCAACAACCATGCCACGCTCAAAATTGCTTAAATCACCTTTCTTTCCCATTCTGACATTTAGTTTGGAGTTCAGAAGATTGTCTTGACCACACCCCTAAATGCATTGAAGCAACGGCCATGTGATCGTTGATTAGATAATTGCATTAATGAGAAATTGAACAGGTGTTCCTAATAATCCTTTAGGTGAGTGTACATTGCAATCATTTAGCTAAAATGGGTACTGTAATCTGTAACCACACAGGATTAAAAAATGTATATCTATCCATCCATTCATCTTCTCCCGCTTATCCGGAGTCGGGTCGCAGGGGCAGCAGCTCCAGCAAACTTCCCTTTCCCGAGCCACATCAGCAAGCTCTGACTGGGGGATTCCGAGACGTTCCCAGACCAGTGTAGAGATATAATCTCTCCACCTGGTCCTGGGTCTTCCCCGAGGCCTCCTCCCAGCTGAACATGCCTGGAACACCTCCCAAGGGAGGCAATGCAGGGGACATTCTTACTAGATGCCCGTACCACCTCAACTGGCTCCTTTCGACACAAAGGAGTAGCGGCTCTACTCCGAGTTCCTCACGGATAGCTGAGCTTCTCACTCTATCTCTAAGGGAGATGCCAGCCACCCTTCTGAGAAAAGCCATTTTGACTGCTTGTACCCGTGATCCTGTTCTATCGGTCATATAGTCATGAAGGGACCCACCCTTCATGACTATATGTGAGGGTAGGAACGAAAATTGACCGGGTGATCGAGAGCTTTGCCTTCTGGCTCAGCTATCTTTTCGTTTCATACATATTTACATTTATTTCTGATGAACAAGATTAATGATTTCAAGTCAGATATTTCATAAGCATGACTTTCTTGTATTATTCTCATTGTTATGCTTGTTATCTTAATTCCCCCCATAAGTGAAATGTATAACTAAATATACTGTAACCCAAATTTGTGTAATTTTGGTATATTTGATTTCTATTCAGATGTTTTTCATGGATGACATTTTATACAGTTATATAATTATAATATCCTGAGTATGTGAGAAACATAATTTTTTTTATGAAATGTTGCTATTCATGGTGCTTATAGATGGAATAAAATGACAGATTCCTTATTCGACTTTGATGTAATGTCATAATTAAACTTGGGCCTTAACTGGCTTACCGATTAACAAGAAATTTGGATACCAAAAAGGTTGCCGACCCCTGATCTACACTGTTTCCCCCTCAAAGGTAGAGACGTGCAGTAAAAGTTTTAGTAACCGTATCAATGTAACGTCCTCTCTGTCAGGTCCAGCTAGTGAACAACTCCTACAAGGGAATGAAGTATTTGCGTCTGAACACGCTGGCGGCTCTGGGCTATGCTGTGCTGGTCATCGATGGGAGGGGCTCATGCCAGAGGGGCCTCCAGTTTGAAGGAGCGGTGAAAAACAGAATGGTACAGTAGCCAGGCTGGCATTGAGACCCACATAAATACATGGGCATGTATATGTTGTTAATACATTCATCTCTACATTGCAAATTACCTGAAAAAGACAGGATGATGAATAATAAAAAAATATATACAGCCCTGGGAACAATTTAGAGACCACTGCACATTCTTTAAAATGCAATAGTATAAATATACTGTAAATGTAAAGAATATAGCATAAATACAAAACTTATATAAAGACAAATACATAATATTACATGTATGTAAAGTATAAAAATGTGTAAGTAGTACAAATCTGAGAAACAAAAGATTAACAAGATGAAAGCATATCTCGACAGGCTCCTATACTTTCTTCATCCAGGGCCAGGTGGAGATTGAAGACCAGGTGGAGGGTCTGCACTATGTGGCAGACAAGTACAAGTTTGTGGACCTGAGCCGTGTTGCCATCCACGGGTGGTCTTATGGGGGCTTCCTCTCGCTCATGGCACTCATACACAAGCCTGACATCTTCAAGGTCAGCGGACGAACAATGTGCCTTCAGTATGTTTACGTTGTTAAATTCACACAGAAATTGGCACATAAACACACACTGGGTGTGTATGTGTTAAGACTGCTTAAAGGTGGCCTATGCAATGGTTAAGAACAAAAAATGACTTATATTGTAACTGCACTCCAGCCCTAAACTTGAAGTGCTACAACAGTGGGAGTGGGGGAAGTTTAGTCACCAGCCCATTATAATGCCAGAAAATTATGCCAGAGAAGCTCTGCCGGAGGTGTGAGTTGAAGATCTCACGGACAGGAGCCTCCTCTAGACGTTTCCAGTTCACCCGCAATACTCGTCTGGGCTTACCAGGTCTGTCCAGTGTCTTCCCCCACCCCTTGACCAAACTCACCAACAGATGGTGATCAGTTGACAGCTCTGCCCCTCTCTTCACCCGAGTGTCCAAAACATGCGGCCTCAGTGTCTCCAAGAAGGCTGAATACTCCGAACTGCTGTTCGGTGCATATGCACAGACAACAGTCAGTTTTCCCTCCCACCACCCATAGGTGCAGGGAGGCGACCCTCTCGTCTACCGGGGTAAACTCCAACGTAGCGGTGCTCAGCCAGGACTTGTGAGTGGAAAACCCTCTGGGCCTGCCAGACGGGTCCCCGGACTTCCTCTGGGCAGGGTAACTCATTCTCTTTTTAAGTTCTTCATGGGGGTCTTCTGAACCATTCTTACCAGGAGCACCAGGCTCCCGACAACACAGCCCTCAAGTTCATAAGGACACAGAAACCTCTCCACCACAATAAGGTGATTGTTCCCTGAGAGGTTTGCTCATGTCATCAAATTCAAGTGTTAATGTTAATGGGTCCCCTTCTCAGCCCCTCCCCTTACTCAGCTCCTTGATGCATTTTTCAAAGTTGTAGTGAGTGGTCAGGCTCAGAGTTGGGGTGCAGTTACACTTGCACTGCTGCGTCTACACCACCAGATGGTGGTAAAAATTGTAAAATGAAATGCTTTCAGGGGATGCAAGTTTATTTCACCTTTTTACTAATTCTGTCTTCAAGTTTTAATTTATATTTCTCTTGCTAATCCCCAGTGAAACAAACCACAACAACTTTTCTGATACACATGTTTAATAATACACAGAAAGTAGTAATAAATGCCATTGAAATGTAATAAAGTGACAGCTTTTAAGAAGGAGTGCAGTTGCATTTAGTGACCAGGCAGGTCCACCAGTGTACCAAGATACCCTATGTGAGTTCAGTTTACTAGTTTCTTGGTCCTTCTCAAACCTGTCTATAACATGCTGTTTGTTTCCAGTTGGCCATAGCAGGTGCCCCAGTGACTCTGTGGAAGGCCTATGACACGGGCTACACAGAACGTTACATGGGAATGCCTGACGACAACCAGGAAAGCTATGAGGCTGGCTCTGTTGCCCTGCATGTAGACAAACTACCCAGCGAGTAAGTGCGGCTTTAAATTAGAATCTCTCTGCGTTTAGGTCTAGCTTTAAGTGTATAGTAAATCATTATCAAATGCAGCTTCCCCTTCAATGCCGTATGGTGCTCTCTCAGAATCTGCCCACACACTGGAAACCAAGGCTAGCATATTGTTGTGAGTGGTGTTTGCCACTTTGTTTGTGTTCCTATTTATGGAGTCAGGGCTGTGTAGAAATACCAGATAATTTTTTTTCAGCTTGCACAGACAACAGTAAGTTAGTGGATTGCAAGGAGATATTTGGTTAAATTGACATTGGATTAGCTTACTATATGTATTATTATTAAAGGAGCACAACTTACTGTATGTAATTGATAATAATATTGACTTACATGCAATGGATATTCCCATTGTTTAGTTGGTATAGATTATTTAGCTTTTACTGTACAACTGTGGTATTACAGTATATCACAAGGCCAACTTGATAGGCTTGTGACATTGATGTTATGATGTTGAGCCGTCTAAGTGTTGTTTTGTCTCATGACCAACTGTTAGTTGAGGTAATTAGAGTTTAGAAACACAACTGTATATCTAAACAATTGACTTCATCTGGATCTTCTACTGTTCTGGGGTGCGTTTCCAAAAAATATCTGTCGTACAGTCGTACTTCGAATGTTCGTTAGTTCAACGATGCATAGTACGATGTAAGCTCAATGCTAGCCTTCGTCTTTGTACGAGAAACTCGCCCATGTACAGTATGTGTAAACTATGTATTGATTCCAGTTAGAGGATTTACCATTTTAAAAGTTCTTGCCTCTCATCTAAAATAATGTTTTTCTGCAGGCCAAACCGATTGTTGATCCTCCATGGATTTCTAGATGAGAATGTGCACTTTTTCCACACCAGCTTCCTGGTCTCTCAGCTCATCCGAGCTGGGAAACCCTATCAGCTACAGGTACAGTTGAAGGAAGAGACACCTTTTGTATCGGACCACTAGTAGTAGCACATCAAACTTTGCCAGAGTGGGAAATGGTGTTAAACTCCTGCGTCACATACAGATTGTGAATTTAACACATTATTAAGAAACATTGTATCTTAACACTAACAAGATCATCTTTAAAAGGACTGCATGTGATGTTTTCTGACTAGTTTAATGTGGGTTTGTGATTGCACAAAGCATTACTACACCAATAATAAAATGTATAATAATAATAATAATTATAATAATAATAAAGACTGCTGTTTTGGATCCAACATGTTAATTGTTCACACATGTTGCTCTTGCAGATTTATCCAAATGAGAGACACAGCATTCGCTGCCCAGAGTCTGGAGAACATTATGACATCACATTGTTGCATTTTCTCCAAGAGAACCTTTGATGGACTCTCTAAAAATGTTTCCTCATACTCCCTCTTACAGTACATTCCTTACCTCCTCACTCTTGTCCCGTCACCATCTCTCCTTTGTCTCTTTCAGGGAAGTTGTGTCTGAGTGTCATTGTGTGCGCTAAAAGGAAATATAATCTTTAAAAGTGAGAAAATATCTCACCCTCTCCCATCACAATGTTTTCACGACTGTGGGAAAATAGCAAATTTTTTAATTTGGTTGTATGCAACAAGCTTGCTGTCTTGTTAAAGTGCTGTCTGTGCAGGAGGACAACATTCCTGAGCCATGTTTTCATAGAACAAGCATTGGCACGTTTTGCTTGTGTACATTTGTATCCGGTTTTTGTTTTCTATGTAGCTTACTGTTTCATTTTGCCTGTACCTCCTGTTGTGGCCAAATATATGGTTTATTGGTTGCCCATGAATCGAAGATGAAAGATGCGTTTCTGCTTTGGACTGTGCTGTGAAGGCTGAGAGATGTTTGTCCATGAATCTTGGACTGACTTTAAGTAGGCCTCTCACTGGGCCTGCCTTTTTAATGTGTATTAAAAGGACAAATGTTTTATGAATGGTTGTTGTTTATCATGTTTCATTCTACCATCTTGTTCATGCACTTAAAATCGCAATCATGTCCTAAGGTATTATGACAACTGAGTTTAAAGATTAATTAATTACACTTTTGACATGTCTATAGTGCCTTATAGCTTTTGAGAGCAAATTGTATGATGTAAAACAAATCTTATTTGGTTCTTTTCTATGTTTGCATGGTAAGTAATTGATGAATAAAAAAAAATCTCAAAATAAAGAATTGGTCAACAATTTACTAATTTTAAATGGAGTGAGACAGATTGCACATCATCTTCAGCCTAGATACCAAACCACATCCAACGAGACTAACAGCATCAGTAGAGACTGAGCTGGCCATAGCCTTAATGGGGCCCTAAGCAGAATGTACTTTTGGGGGGCCCCCCACCACCAATAATCTCTTTTATCAATAGTTGATCTTCTCACTCCATCTGTAAATCTAACACACCCATTATTAATGTCAGAGTTCCCACTCTTAAGTCATATGTAACATTACCTGACTTTTCATTAACTTCCAGTTTGATGTCTGTAAAAGGGATAGGCAGAATAATGATAAAAATGTTAAAATTGATGTGATAATATTTGACATAGGTACTACACAAGTAAAACATTTGATTGTCAAATTAGGCTTTGTAAGGAGGGGAGATCTTCCTTATACAGGGGTCTGGGACCCCCTTCCCCACCAGAAACTTTTGAGCGTCAAGATTCAATATGCTGCAATCTGGTCAATTTTAAAGCATCAATTTGTGTCTTCTCTCTATCATATTATGGTGGGAATTAATTTTTTTGTGTAAAGAATAACGCTAAATCTAGACATCAGATGACAACATATAATGCAGTAGGGATATCAGGCATTCTGTATTGCTTTCAAATTTTCAAAATAATATAAACCAGTAGACAAATACTGTAATTTGTCATGCAACCATACCTTTACCTTACTAGTCATCATTTTATGTAATTTTATTTTTAAATGTATCTGCCTCAAAGTCTGATTTGTGGCATTTGCTTTTTTAAGATGAATGTGAGTGATGGCAGCCGCGTAGCTACGGGTGGGCGGCCGCCACCCAATTGAACCTTACCGCCCATCCATCCAGTTTGGTATTTTGTTTTTTGATGTTAAGATAATAAACACTATATTAAATATTAGTAAGCAGTCGCGAAATATACTATTTTATAAATATAAATAGTTATTTAATAATCAATATACATGATGAATGTTGTGCCCCCACCCAATAGCCATAATATTCGAGCTTTTCTGGCGTTAACTTTAGGCTTGTCAGCAAGATAAAAAAAACAGAGGGAGTTTTAAATATTTTTCTTTCATTTTTAAGTTGTGTAGCTAAACTAAACTTAAGACAGTCTCTCCATAATGGGACATGGTTATAATACAAACGAAGTGGATTAAATGTGCGTTAGATGTCGGAAACAATCAATTTTGAGGAGATACTACAACTAGGCATACTGTAGCACTCGCGTTTAACATGGAGTGGGTTAACGTACAAACGTTTACCCAGAAGAATCATGCACCATCTCTTTCACGTCAAGCCTGTGTGACCCTGCTTTGGGGAGTGCAAGCATATTTATAAAATAATGAAAAATAAAAAAACAAAAAAGAGATATTTTGAGATGGGGCCCCCTGGTGGTGCTTATGCGTCGGGTCGGCCCTGAGTATGCATGTATCGTCTCTTTCATATCAGTAGAACCACCAGAGGGAGCTCTGACTTCAGGCAGGCAGTAACAATGAGAAACAAGACTGGATATTGTAAGACTACCTTTTTAATCAAGTTAATAATGTATGAAAATATAACTTTAATATAATATGAAGCTTGCAAATAAGACAACAGAACAATACGAATATAAACACATTAAATAAAGCCCTTACAAAGGGAATAAGGAGTCAGTAAGACTCACTGATTCAGTGAGGTAACATGACAGCAGCATATCAACATGAACCCGTTAGCTTTTAAGATTTTGATTTTGATCTTTGATATTGTTATTCTGATATTAGTGCAGAATGATATTACTCTGTGGTAATTCTGTTTAAATGTGTTTAGGAAACAAAGGTGGTCATTTTATAAATGCGTTTGGTCCGCTAAATTTAAGAACGTTGGAGGGGAACTTTAGTCTGGTTATTGCTGAACTGTAGCTGGTGAGATCTTCAAGACCGCGTGGTTTTCAGGGATTTATTGTGTCCTGTCGTCTTCATCCAGAACAACCGGAATTCACCTGAGGAAGAAGCAAAGGGGTGCAAAATGAGTGAGTGATGCTTGAAGAGAAACCTCTGTGTAAGAATTGTGTAAAGTTGTTCAAAGTGTAGACTCACCATTCAAGCTGCCGAAGCCCTTCTGATAACGTTCCCACTGCTGGTTGAAGTTCTGAGATCCATCGTGGCGTTTCTGAATAACAGTCCATCCACCTTCTGTGTGTGGAATAAAAGAGGAGATCGTAGGTTAGGGGTTGGGGGACACAATACAAATAATGGTTTGTTTATACATATTTATTCTGCATCTAAGTACGAATGCATGCATGCCTACTATATTTCTGAGCGTATTGCTTTATGTGTGGATATGAGGAATTAGCGCACAACTGAGACTTGTATATGGCCATTCGATCTTTGTCTTGACTATAGATAAAAAACCATTCCTGTTGGACTCACCTGAAGTCATCTCACACAGCACGTTGAAAGGTTTGGAGTACTGGGGCTGGATGGTGTACACACCACTGGCTCTTTTCCCCTGCTCATACAAGTCATGGCAGTCTCTGGCCAGACCTGAAACATAAGAGCATCCTGTCAGACAACTCCACCACTGAAAAAACATTGTTCCCATTGGCATTGTAGTGTCGGTATGGGTTACAAATCACCAAGTGACACTAGCCAAACAGAATTGCTGTGATGAGGCAGCAGACAATTTAGTTTTTGAACCAAACATGATATGATAATGTTGTGTTAACATGTTACTTTTTTTTTTTATCAACAAAAAAAAAATCTTTCCTGAGCTTTGACCGACCATATCGGCTACACTTCCAACATGGTAGCAATTGTAAACTTAGGGGCAAAGGTAGATTTATTTTATGTGACTGGGTGTAACCATTAAGCTCATCATGACATAATATTTAGAAATAAATCACATTTTTGCAGAAGTGGTGTAAAAATAACATTTCACACTTTTTTAGGAAACCTCAAGTGCTTAAAAAGCATCATCAAGCACTAGGAAAGTCGTATTACCTGTTGGTGTGTCTTTTTGTTCTTGGTCTATTCTTAGGGCTCTCTCTTCATCTCTGCGTCCATGTGACTTGAGTCTTTTCTGCCCAACCTAAAGCAACAGTATATGATTAACTGATGGTATCAGTAACTAATGTCATCAGTAGACACAGTTGTTCATAACACAATAAGCAATACACTATACAGTATCTGTGGTGAAAATACACTGGCACAGTGCTTACTCTGTTCTGCAGTGTCTGTAGCTGTAGATTCTGCCTGTCTAGCATGTCTTGTTGCTGCTTGATTTTCTCGACCAGGTCACCGATACGTCTGTTCTGAGTCTCCAGTATCCTCTGGGGATAGAAGGGAAACATCTCATCAGCTCGACGGCATCACTATAGTTCATGTATGTCTCTTTCTTTGTTTTAAATGCACCTGACGATCTAGAGAGATGCCCCAATAAATACATGCATTTGTCTTTTTACTAGCCATTATACTGTTGTTTATATTCACATTAAATCCAGTGTTAGTTAAAGTGTTTGGTCATACCCTCAAAGGACTAGAGAATAGTTATTTTACCTGGATAAAGGAGACTCCACCGCTGCTCTCTTTCCCTTGTTCCTCCAGAGCACCATCCACCTTCTCGTCCAGCCTGTCCATTCTGGTGGCAATGTTCTGGCTCTGGTTCTTCACTTCCTCTACTTCGGCCCTCACTTCATCGACCAGTTGCTCCACCAGCCTCTCTCTTTTCTCCACATCATTGGCTCTGGGTTGAGGACCATATGCCTGCTGCTGGGCTCTTCCCAGTTCAGACACGGTGATGTTGAAGACCTTCAGCTTGGCGCTGATGTCCCTCATTTGGACTTTGGACTTTTCCACGTGTTCCTTCAGACCCTGGCCCACCTGAAGCAGACCATGGGCTACAATATTAACATCGTCCCATGAGGCATATTTCTCTCTGCCACTTTGTGACCCTCTTGTGGGAAAACTGTTTCCCACCTGCACCAAAATGGTGGACAGAACCAGGAGAAGCAGTGATGGCTCCATTGTTGTTGTAGCAGGTATCTGTGGCTCTACTGTTCTCGTCTCGGATACCTTTCTGTGTTTGGTGCTGGTAGCTGGCATTGTGGCGTTTTTATAGTGTGCTTACACAATGCAGTTGGAGAAAGGCAGCTCTGATTGGCTTAGTGTTGAGGGGGGTGTGCAGTTTGAGCTGCATTTGGGGACATTGAATATGATGCAATGGTGAGGCTACATTACTAGTTTAACACTAGCCAAAGGAAAATTTCAGTGGATGTTAAACCAAAATCCAGCACATGAAAAAAAACATACACTTATTCAAAATATCTTAAATTAAAACTGAAATAAACAAAATGTTTTCCACAAAATACCTTATATATAATGTTGCATATAAATATAATTAATTCTTATCTGTTGGGAAAATATTTGCTTAGTACTTCCTAAATTTAATATACAGCTACTGTACATATTATGCAAATAGCCTACCATTAGCTGGTCATTTATACATTACATGCATTGTCCTATAAAATGTAATAAACTGTTATTGTAGTGAGTGGTTTAGACCTACTCACTGTAGGTGGCTTTGGATAAAAGCACATAAATGATCAAATTGTAATTGGACTAAAGCTAGTCCTGTTGTTGAGTATTGATAGGGCATCCTCGGAAAAACGATCTGGATATGCATGTTATGAGTCTATGAGCGGGTGGGAGCCACTTGTGAGAAGTAGGGGAAAGTTCATCCCACAGAATATTTACACGATCACTCCACACAAGAGCTGACTCCACAGCAGACGCGCGTACACACGTATACCACGCACCACACATACAGATGAAGCACGTGATAGGATTCTGAGTGGTACACATGGAATTCCAGACGTTGGGAACGAGGATATATTGTTTATTGTTTATGTCGGATATAGCAAACATTTAGCGAACTAAAAGGTATATGCGGGCAGGGTGGATATCTGTTGTTTTGTTTCGTTTATCCTTGGACTAATAGCCTAACTTCAAAAGTGAATCCAGTTCTAGCCCTTAACCCCGCAGAATGAATTTGCGCAGCACAACAATGTAGCAAACATAGCCGTAGCCAATTGCAAATGAATACATACTAAATGTATCTAATTTGTACTTTTATTTAACATTGTAAACAACCAGACGGTGTGATGCGAAAGAGGACTTTCCACGTAGCCTACTGTAGAGGTACATCGGCTTTAGAGCAGTTGGAACCTGGACATATCCAATAATTGCTGCCGTGCTGCACGTACAGTATAGCCTCACGGTGAGCTCCGTCCAGGCACGTATCCACACAAGGACATGCGTTCATCTGACGCCCTACCGAGACGGTGTAAGGTTCAGAGGCTTGTCCACAAACAGCTAGATGGGAGAGATGGTTTTCCCGTCTTCTGTTGTCAAAGAACACAATGTTCGACTTAATAGAGTTGTGTTTGGACAGAGCGACGCATATAATTCTCTTCTTGCATTTAGAATATACGATCTACTATTCTTCGTCATACGGAAAGCGTATTAAAATAAATTAATGAATTTATGAAGTGTCCTCATGTAGAAAATCTGGTAAGGTGGGCCACTTAGTGTGACTGAAAAAATGTATAATGCTTTGTTTTGAACTAACGTCGTAGGCTAGCCTATACATTCAGCAGTGGCCTATACATATACCAATAATAACCTATAATAATATTACATCTAATCTAAATCATTTGTATAACTTTTAATAATTTACGCAGGTTATGGCTTAGGTTATAACTACCAATTGAATAAAGCCTAAGCCTAGGCCTACATAGCATCCTGTCAAGCTAATGCAAAGGCTGTATAGTGTAGGCAGTAGATGTTTCATACATTGTACATCTATTGTAGCGGGCTGTGCGGGTAAAGTGTGTGAAAGGTAAAGATGAGACCACGTGTCAGGTAGCTACCTTACATTATCCTGCCAGGGCAGAAAAAAATAAACATATTTCTGGAGACAGATGTAGAGGGGCCCTTCACTTACATTTTAATAGTCTGAAAACAATATCTTTGATAATGCACACAGGAAAACCCCTGTGTGCAAACATGGATTTTATTATATTTCCTGTAAATGTTGGTGTATGGGCTTGACTATTTGGTATTTAAGTCACTGACCGTGCTTTGTGAAGTCATAAATGGTCATAAAGTTACATAAAGTTAATTGGAGTAAAAAGTCTATAAAAGTACAACATTCTTTAATATAATTAGAAAATAAAATGTATTAAAAGCCTTCCTTATTTTTCAGTTCTATATACTTTGCAATACATTAAAAAGTATTCAATCTAATCCAAAATAACACATGCTGTTCCATGTGTATGTGTACCATATAGGCTAGCCTTTAAATTTACAAAATCAACTCCGAATAGATGTTTTGGTTGAGTTTGTTTTTTGACATTAATAACCTTTACTTTTCGGGCAGCAGTGATTACCCGAAATAAACTCAATTATTAGATTTTTAATCTTAATTAAATGACAGCAACAAGGGAGAGTTGAGAAAATGATGTCCTAAATTGGCTCAAATTCCCCTTTTGCATCATCTTATGTTTATCAGAGAAGGTGCTATGTCTCTATATCCTTAATGAGGATCTCCCTGGTCTTTTAACAGCTCAGAGGTGGTAAATCCACAAAATAAAGGCTGAAATGTGTACGTTCTTCCATGTGTTTATGTCACAGGGAACTCGTGTCCCAAAACCAAAGGTAGCTGCTATTTTCAAGTCAAAGTTGGGATTCCATTCAGTTTCATCCCGCTGACCTTTTACCCAGATTCCACACACATGCCACTTCTATCCCCATGTTTGTACTTGCATCTGGGCCTTATATGAGTTGTCTTCCACATTGCACTTTCACCTAGAAAGTTATTGTCGGTGGCTCTCAAACGTTTTTAGCAAAACCCCGACAGGTGTTAGTAGTACACCTTCTCAGGACTGCGAACCCGAACAACCTATTTTTGATTACAGCAAATATCATGAATATAATAAAATATCAAGAACACCATTGGAAAAATGTTATTATTATTGTTATTATTATTGTTGTAATAATAACATTGTTGTAATATTATTGTTGTTATTATTATTATTATTATTATTATTATTATTATTATTATTATTATTATTAAAATATAAAAATAACACAAATCTGCAGACCAAAATCTCTGTGTTAAATTAAATATACAATTATTTACTCAGTTTATGGAGATGTTATAGTCCAACAAACACATGAAACAGCCTTTTGTCCAAAAATGTAACACCCAAAAACACTGTCTTTAGAGGCAAAACCTATGGCAAAATAATTCCAGGAAGTGCTTGGTGGGCAATTTGAATATATATATACAGTATATATATATATATATATATACATACAGATATTTAACTCGTTTTTTGGTAATTAGTAGTCAATAAATGCACCGATTTAGATTTAAAATAGAATATATAGTGTACTTTTAGTATTTCGGCTAACTTCCGTGAACTATTTTGAGGCTCCGTTGCTGTGAATAAACGGTCCATTGGAGTGAATGGAGCAATGCCGCAACTGTTATTTCTATGGCTTTGTAACTACCCACCTAAATGTGTTTTTTTTTTAATCTTAAAAAGTTTTGAATGGAGAGTTTGCAGAGATATACAGAGTGTAAACCATGGTTCCAAAGACTACTTCTATATTTGGAAGATAAATAACCTGTTCACCATACACCAATGCCTCTATACAAGCTATGTTGTTTACCAAGGACTCACCTTCTGACCCGAAAGGTACATTTTTGTTGATTTTTTTCCCCCTGCTACATTAGACCAGTAGTGTACTGTACTATAGACCACTAGGTTCAGCCAAAACAAGAGTGGGTGTTGTTTATGTGTTTGGATGAACTCATACCTGGCTATTGAATTAGCACGATGGGGCATTTGGTTTGGTACAGAACATTATGCCACCTTATGACACAATCAACTTAAAAAAATGCATTTAGTGTTATAACACCAATAGCATACAGAACTCTACACACTACCGTACCTCTGCAATCCAGACAACTGTTTACTCAGATTGCATTCACTGGCTCATTGGACGGTCTATCAAATTACATAATGCCCTGCTGGGTGAGGCGTGACTGCAGATGTGAGTAGAGCCATTCACTTTGTTTCACATTTCACCTTTTACCTAGAAAATGAGAATCACTCCCATCTGTCGGAAAGTCAGATGGAGAATAATCACAGGTTACCAGTATCCTCATTCTGTATACAGTATGAGGTTGTTAACGTTTTCCATTCATTCCTTTTATAGCCTATTACTTATTTGTAAGACTTTTTGTTCTAGATCTTATCCCCCCCTCTTATTTAATGAAATCAGCTTGTTGTAATGTCAGATGTAGTCCAAACAACCCCAGTTCAGCAGGAAAGGACTGTAAGTGTCTCCTGCTGACTCAAATCTGTATAAGTATTGTTTGAGTTGGAAGTGGAACCAAATGTTGAATGTCTAGTTAATACAATGATATTCCACTTGACTGAGACAAGTTTACAGCATTTGACGGACAATATAATCCAAAGCAATTTAAACGTAGTACATGTGTCAATAGATGGACAGTTAGAACAATATTATATTAGAACAATTATAGTAACTTGTCATCATGACTACTATATGTCAATATCAATAAACCAAACAATATAGCTAATGGCCTAAATAATAATGTGTTCAATAAGAGCAGAAAGATTGCTTTTTTTGAGAGAAGATAAAAGGCACATTGAATAACTGGTGGCCTCTGCATAATGTTCAACAACTATGGTTTCGTTATCTTATTGTCCTCTATTGGGATGCACATAGTTTGTAGTGATGTTCAGATATCTTGTGCCATAAAACGACAGTTTCAAAACAATACCACAATGCAGTAGTCACCCCATGACATGGTAATCAACAAGACTAAGTGTACCGTTTCATTTGACAAGTACATTACATACAAAGTATTTAAAGTGGTGATGAAATGTCAAATAGACAAGAGCAGAATCAATGATAGTTAATGAAATTATTACTGCATACTTGATAGACATACCAGTAAGACACAACACAATATATAAACGGTAATAAAAAAGCATGTGTAAAATAATAGAATACATATACATAAACTTGAAATGAAAAACGGAATAAGGTGTTATGAGTACAGTTAAGACTAGGTTGTGTTTGTAGCTCTATCAGGAGTTCAACAGTCACATTTATATTGTATGCAGGTATAGGCTATTTACAATACATTTTACTAATTGATTTAGACTACTTTATTTACTCTCAAATAGACAGTGTTGCCATGCCACCCTGCTCTGAAATGCCTTACCTGAGGGTCTATAGACTATGGATTTATTCAAGTTACATTTTAAAACCATTGCTACACACACACACACACATTCTAAATATTATATCTACTAGATCTTTATTGTACAGTCTTTTTATTGACTGATTTGCATCATTGGGTGATGTCCTTGATCAACACAATGTTTTATTAATGTACAGCATTATACAGCAAATGTCTAAACCTAACGATATATTATATTATTAGACAAACCATGTCTTGACTGTTTCAGATGTGTTTCAGGTCTTGAGATGGTCCCTACTGTAGCTGCTCTCTTTTTTAAATAATAATAGAATTTGTTTCCTTTTGTAGTGACCTTGAAACCTAATGTGTTTACAGCATCTTCGTCTGTGAAAACATGTTTTGCTCTCTCAGCTCTCTCAGAACTTTGTCGTGTCCTCACAGCAGACAGACAGGTGTCCTATCTCTCATTCTGTTTGTATACCCAAGTTTCTACTAACTTCTCAACAGGAAAATGGCTTTATGGTTCATTGTTATGTCTTATCTGGAATTTCTTTTAATTGTTCCTCTCTGATAACATAGTTTCTCACTGTTGTAGCCATAACATTAATATAATACTGCACAATCTAGTAAATAAATCATAAATATACCATAATGTAAATGTAAGACCTTTGAACATTTAGAGACAATAACTCATATTAAAAATGTATGTTTAAAATTACATGTATCCGTCAATAAAGTATACAACACACAATTTCTTTAGTAGTATGTTATAATTAAATGAAATAGTGCATAATGTATACAGGTATATACTAAAAATAAGTTCCTAACTAATATCAGTGAGGGGGCAAATAGATGGATTATAGGCTACCTTTACCCTATACAACATTAGAATATATTTATACAATCTATTAAACTATTAATCGGAATTTCTCAGTTCACTTTTGGCTGAAAAAAAATCTCATGACATGTACGTATGTGTTTAGCACAGTTAATTAACTGTTGTCTAAACCTACCAACAGAATGTCTGACAGTGGAGAGGCCAGGGAAATAATGTCTCTTTTACTGAGGGCCATGTGGCTTGTTGTGATCAAGTACAGTGCAGGAGACAAGAATAGCCTTTCAAAGTCTGCATTCTCCCAGTCATATCCGAATGCCTCCATCCACAACAAAGCGGCTGGAGCTAACATGTGCTGATGAACCTGAGCACCCCAACCCAGTTGGAATAAACGCTGTTGACAGGCCTGCCTGATAAAATGGCTTTAAAAATTTTTTTTTTTTTTATCTAACCACCACAAAAACACCTGCATGACATTAATGAATTAGTAATTTATTTTTAGTCTTTAAGAATATGAGTTCAACAGTAAATCTTTTGCCCATAAGATAATCTCCTTAACTATTTTATATCTTTCAATACTAATGGCAATAATATGTAAACTATAAAGCATGAGATATTACACATACTAGGCCTGTCACGCTAGACTGACTGTACAAGCTTGATGCTGGAGAAAAAAAGCAACCTAATTTTAAGGTATGCTTATTATGTAAGTATATACTGTAAAATAGTATTTCCCTAATTGCTGACCAAACCATGCCAGTGTTTTATTTTAAGTGTCAGGTTGATTACTATGTCATAGACTGGGTTATGATACCTTAGTTTTATAGGGTTAGTTCATTTAAAACATTGCTGTTAAGTTTGAAAAACATATAGAACTAGCCATAAACTGCTTACTATAATTTTTCAACCATAATTTCTAACCATAAATGAAAAAGTCAAAATTGTATAAGGATAAAGTTCTACATATGTCTAAATCAAATAACATCATGCCATATTTGCTAGGAGGACAGCCATCTCCCAGCATGTCCCAGAGGGAGCAAATTACAATCATACTCTATCTCACCAGAAACATCTAGAAGGCAACAGCGCCCTCAACTGCTAGATTGGCAGGAGTACAGGGCAGATTAGCTGTATAGTGTAGTCCAGGGGTAGGGAACCCTGGTCCTGGAGAGCCGCAGCCCTGCATGTTTTAGATGTCTCCCTGCTCCAACACAC
>JAODOY010063583.1:0-40069 GCA_025399855.1 Forbesichthys papilliferus
CCCCAGCCACCTCAATCTCAGTCAGAGAATGGAACCCCGAAGACATTGACAGAACGAGCCTACACACCAACATACCCTAGACCCCCAAGGGTGTGGGGGTCAATCGCATGAGCATTAATGTAACAATAATTGGGTATACCGGTAGTAAACATGCAAAATGAGCCCATTTACTATATCAATAGTTGATTAATCGCATTACATGTGCATCTAGAAGGGCACAAACTATTAAATATAGTTTATTTATTTATATTAAAACACTCACTTTCTTCTTCTCTGGATGTGTGGAAGAATCACATGACCATTGTCTAGTCGTAGTTACAAGTTATTCTGCGATGGGAGCGATATCGGGGTGTTCTGCAGGGCTCATTACCACACAGGGACATTTTTGGCCTCTTGACGAAGCACAGCAAACGCCACAGCGAACGCAGCGACTTCACGCAGAGGTTCGGATCGGCCCCTCTCTCCCCCTGCTCACAGACTCAATGTCTGCGAGACTGCACACAGCCATTCCAAAGTGAGTTAAGAGCTCCTCTGTCTTTTGTTGGTCTATGCAGTATAACAGTCCCCCCTCCAGCTCCGTAGGGTTTATGGACCCAGGCAGCCCCCCACCACCCCCCTCCAAAATGGAAGAGTACAGGCTGCATGAAAGGGTGAGTGAGGGGCATAGAAACAGTGAAGGGGATGGGTGAAGGGCTTGAATATGCAGCTGAGATGGCATTGTGTGTGTGTGTGTGTGTGTGTGTGTGAGAGAGAGAGAGAATCGTATCGTCGACACCTCTGGCCCTTGGCTCGGCCTCATTACAATGACAAAGCAAGCAAGTGGGGGTCCCTCGCTGAAGGAGGGTGCAGAGGGGTTTGGGAGTGGAAGGTGGGTGTTTGGGGGGGGTGGGGGGCAGGCTCAAAGGGAGGCACATTCAGAGGGAGAACCGGCTAGAAACGGAGACTGTGCTACGCCCCCAAAATCGACTGGCCACGCGCAGGCGAATCACAGCCTCAAAGGCTTCCTTGGTGTAGAAAGATCAAAGCGCTTTAACACTTGTGGATTCAGCGCGCAGCCTCCTGTTTGACCGCAGGGGTTTCAATTGACAGAAAAAAACTAAACTTCTGACCCAATTCAAAAGCCCAGAAAGGACTCCCCTACAAATACATAAACAATCTAGAGGCAGATGTCACATTAACATTAGAGTCAAGTGGAGGACAGCAATAATGCACACCAAAAAACAAATACCAGTGAGCCAGAGCTATTTCACGTTCAGAAAAAGTTATGCAGTATTAATATTCTGGCAATACAGAAATAAATGATAGAAAACATCCTACAAACCTTTAAATATTTAGTACTCGTTTGTGCAAGGGAAAATTGCTTGGGGTTATGGTGGTGACAAGACCATAAATTATTACAAGTATAACACATAAACTTGAAGAGAATCAACTGAACCTTTTTTTTTTTTGCGTTATAGGCAGCTAAATTAATTGCCTGTATTCACTACCAATACCAGATTGGGTAGGTGTACTGAAAATATATTGACATATATGCTCCTAAAGGTTTCGGGACCTGGAAATATAACAGGAAAAATATGCACCTAGAATGCCAAATAAATGCAGTCATGTGTTGTTGTAGCCTAGTGTAAAAGCTAGGCCATTAATGCTCTGGTTATTTTATCTGCATGAGGCTATTCCAAAGTGATAAATCACCCAGGGCATGTACGCGTAGGCCCAAAGCCATTTCCTTGGAATCGCCTAAGTAAAACACGGGTGATGAGATTCCAAACCCCTAAGTTAGCGGCGCTCTGCTCGGCAGCAGGGAGTACATCTCGGCCAAACATGGAATCAATATCGACAGAGCAGAACACACAACCACCCCAGTAAATGTCTTCACCATCTCCTACACAAGGGCCCTCCACACACACACAGCCACGATTTCCTTTTCCCCTGGGAATAGCTTCCCAAGTCATGTTTCCTGTCAAGCTAAGCTCTTCAGCAACATAACTTGAAAACACAAGCCTACAGTCTATTAAATAAGCATTAACTAGACTATTGCTGTGCCTAGTCCTTGTCAACAACATGGGTCAGTGTCACATTAAAAAGTGCCCATACGTTGGTATGTTGAGTATCTGTCAAGGCGTACAACAGCCAACCCTGAAGGCTGTGCCTATAAATAGGGGTTCCCAAAGCAGCTCTCATTGCCTTCCGCTATTCCCTGATATTCTTAACCTAGGCTGAGTGCTGGACAGATGCCTGCTTATATTATCCTATGACCTGGATGCTCCACTGGCATGAAGCCAGAGTGTGTTCTAGAAAGCCCTCCCCCCACCCAACCCACAACACACTTGTAGTGAGTGATAGACCCTGCTAATGCACTGTAAGTGCAACATCAAGTATAGGGATAGCTGCCTGACAACGACTTTAAGATGTGCCATACATAGTGAATGTTTCCCGGCAATTCCTCATAGACAAATGTACAAGACTGGCTTATGGAATGCTGAAACAACATTAAAAATAAAACAGATTATATTCCCCATTACCAAGGGAGTCGTTATACATAATACACTGATTCATACTCCCAAAAAAGTAATTTAGATTGCACCACACTTTACAGCAGGTTCAATGGGCAGAACCAGCAGCAGGGCGATTTCTAGGGGGTAAATATGATTAATTCAAAGATTACGTTTCTTAATCTATGGGTCAAAAAGGTTGAGATGTTGAACCACTGTCAGAGTATCTCATACATTTTTATTGTTGAGAATACTTACAGTCTTTCCAATGTAGACAAGCCGATGAAGGATCCATTTTTAAGTTCTTGAATCTTGTTATTGCTCAAAATTCTGTGGAGAGAAATTTAAATGTGTGAATGCAAAGTCACTAAAAACTGCCAATACGATGTATCAAAATAATAGCACTAATTTAAATATAAATGTTTTCTGTCATGCAAAATGTCATAGGCATTCTAATTACTGCATCAGGCGCATGAATCATCATAGCCTTATATCTACACCTATAGAGCTATAAGACTGTAAGAAACTAGATAATCCAATTTGCTCAGCAAATAAATGCAATTGCCATAAAGAAATTCCATCAGCACTCAACACATTGTCAGCTAGGGAATGTCCTGATGTGATTTTTCAGGAGGGGGTGGTGTTTGAAACAATACATAATTTTCCTTCAAAGCAGTGTGACCTTTTGCAACACAATGTTACCTGGGTCTATATAAAGTCTTAATATTTATCCCAATCGGTGATCAGGTAGGAGAGCTGGAGTCAAATCTTTAGCTCACATTCTCCTTACAGTCTTTTTAATCGCTTACCATTTCAGCACTTTAACTAGTAGTTAAGACGAGCTAAAGCTGGAGCCTTCCATAAATTACCCTTTGGTTTGAGGGGTTAACGTATCACGACATGATTCGGAGGGGGGTAGTGAGTCATCAGATACATTATACCAGGTTGTTTTCCAACTGCCACATGAAGTCACTCATTCAAGCAAATGAGAACGACCTGATCACATGAAGGCTTATATTGTGTGTCTGTTGCGTGTGCGCGTGTGTGTGTGTGTGTGTGTGTATGTGTGTGGTGGTGGGGGGGAGTTAAAATTAATTGTTACAGAATTGGTGTCCCTTAGTTGGTTGGTTAATTTATTGAATTAAATACAATGTTGCACATAACCCAGTTCCTGTGTCATTAAGGTTTTCCCAGGAGACTTGCTAAAGCAGCGGTTAGCATGTTAGCTCCCAGGAGAAACCAAAGGCGCTGTGCGGTCAGCATAGAGCTTTGGCAAACAGGGAGGGGATGCGGTGGGTGAACATACATTGTAGCGGCACCCACAACCCCAGGCCAGATTGGAGTCATTACAGGGTGTTGAGGGGTTGTTTTATGACAGGGCTGGGCAGCACAGCTTCACTGAAGCTTCCCGTTTGGCTCACAAGACTCCCTGGAGCGGGTTAACGGATCCTCTGTTTTAAGACTCCCACAGTGGTGGGCAAGCTTGTGCTCGTTCTCCTGCCAGATGTGAGAACGTGGTGGTCGGGTACTGCGATGTCGATCAGTGCCTGAACTCACATGGAGTGATGATATCGCCATAGAGGCTGGCCCTCCCAAGGAGAAACCAGTTTGCATTACATTACACTGAGGAATAATTGGTTCGGTGAAAAATCTGAGCCCATCGGTGCTAACTTTGTTGTATGAAACTAATGTGGTCTTGCAATAAGGGTGGCCTTATTGTTCCAACAATTTGGGAAAACGTTTTCAAAACAAGAAGCTAATTAGACTACAAATGCCTAGATGTATACATCAGCCTGGAAAAACTAAATGATAAACACAGCTGATGAACTTGAAACAAATACTGCTGTGAAAATAAACAGGAACTATTTTAATTATCGCAGCTCTGAAATAAAGCAATTATTCATACCCATTAGTAAACGTAGCATTGCTGACCGTCAAAATAAATCTGTAAGAAGCGTCTCCTGAGAGCCATGAGCCCATCTCATGCCCCCATTCCAGTTTGTCTTTGTCTCTTGTTTTTCACGCAACATCTTTCAAATTCTGTGTCGCTGTTGTTTGCGTTCGGCAAGAGTTCAACTTGGGTCAAATGCTCCTATGTTTCGACTATAAAATGGATAACTAGCCCTGTAATTAGATTTTCAGATGGGAGTAGTAAAACGATTAAGCCAATTCCAAACAGGGCTGAACTTCATAAAAAGGCAAAGGCACAGTAAACAAGGGAACGAAAAGTAAACCTAAGTGTAAACTAAACAGTATAGTATTTCGGCACAATTTCTAAATTAAGCCTGCTGTGTCCCACCAGAATACTATTAGAAATATATGTTAGTTTTCTGAAGTATTTTTGTATTTGTGAATATTGAGCCTTGTTTTGTTAAAGTCACTACTGCTCTCCAGTGTGTATAAGCCTATCAGCGGATCTCAAACAAATGTATCCTGTGAGAGCACAAATTCCACCAAGGAAACCTCATAAATGTACTCTAGTTGTATTACAAATATTGACAGTGAAGAGGCGCTTTGGCCATAGACATAGCAGAGAGAAATATCTGACTTCAATTGGCATCCATCTTTGGCCCTTGCTCAGTGTAAAATGACTGTTGAATTCCTCTGGGCTATGCCTGGAACTGTAGAAGAGGGTAGTCACCCTTATCTTGATGCATAGATAAGGCCTGTTTGAGCTACAACCAGTACGATCCCCTACAAATTCACATCTGCTGATGAAACCAGACTTTCTTCTTTAAAACAGTAGCTAGCAAATACATATCTCAAGCAGACTATAATATTTTGAGAATGTTGAGTATAATCTATAGAGACACGAGCTTTCCTTAATTTTTAAGAAATAACAAACCAACAACACAATCTTGGACTGTTTCCCCTTGGCTTCAAAGACGTTTGTTTTTATTAAGAAACTATCTTTTGATGTAGGTATCCCTACATTAACCAGAGAAGGGTTTAAAAGTGGTTGGCCACTACAACTCTCTCACAGGCATATAGTATTTTAAGGACAAAGCCAACAGTTAGTCTCTCAACACTTGCTTTATCCTCGGGAGACTATTAGACAAAGAACTTCCAATAGCAAAGAACTGTGGCCCTTCATGCGGGTTTCAAGAATGTAACAGACTGCAGTGGAGCTCATAAACCCCTTTTAAAGTGCCTCTCTGTGTCGATACAGCAAATGGAAAAGTGGGGGTTTGTCTCAGGTGGTAAAAAGGCGCAGGCCGATAACAGAGGTACTGACTTAAACGTATTACTGGCTAAAGAATTTCCCTGTTTCCACAACAATTGTTTGCATTTGTGAAGAGCATATTGGCCACAAAAGGCTCAGAAATTGTTTCTAATATTCATATTTCATGTGATTCTATGCTGTGAACCAAATTGCTCACTGCACAAACTCATCCAGTTTCATCTAACAGCACAGTATTAAGGCATTGTACGCCTAACCAATAACCCTAAACAACCTTGTGGGGAAAGAGAATGTCTAGCCCTATACATAATTCACCTTCTGTTCATGTTAAGGCATGCTAAAATGGACACTTCTCGTAGCTCTCTAAGCGATGCCACTCAGCTGCAGTCATGAGGCTAACAATATCTCCTTTCCCCTTCCAGTAAAACATGCTACAAGGTGCAGAGAACGTTATGGCTACCACTGGCTGAATAGAAAACCGATACTCAGGGAAACCACCATAGCACTCAAACAAAAGAAGATTTGCAGTAAACGAAGAGAAACCAGCACTACACAAGTAGGCTAAGGCTTGTTGTCTTATTAAGCAGACAAGCCGGACAAAACAGCCCATCTGTGATTAAATGTAAAGACTCGGTACAAGCTGGCGAACACAAAGCTCAATAGGTCTGCACAACTGAAGGCTAAGGCTATATATATATTTCTGTATTGCCGTCAGGGCAATGCCTTTTGGATTGTGATGTCCACTCTGCAAACACAGGAGAGCAGCAAATGAAAACACAGGAACATTGCTGCAGCCCTGCCTAAAGGGAACAACACAATGCCTTTATATAACTCCAGACAAGGGCAGACACCTAGGAAACTAGATCCATCATGCACAAGCACATAAAGGCTCTAAGCACGCTAACCTGGATATATTATGTCAGTTACGATAAACAAAAATCTTATGAATGACAAATACAAAAGACAGAAACGTTGTCTTGAGATTGATCACATTTTCAAAAGAACATATCTGTAGTTGTCAGGCAGAATTATTTCAATAAATACTAATTTTGTTCATTTAAAAAAACAGTTGTCTTATTTGTTTGCGCTGTTGTTTGAATTTTGTGTCAAATTCACCTGGCTGACAAACTGTTCCATCTTAAACCAGAATTTAAACCAATTTAAAGTTTATCTTAAACCAGAAGTGACGAGATGGGGGGATTGGGAAGAAAAGAACTCAGACAAAAGTAGCAGGACTAAAGTCAAGGAAAACAGATACATACACGACCATAACTTGATTTACAGTCTCTGCTGCAGCTGTGAACCGTGACAGTTTACTGCACTCTGATGTGCCATCAAACTCAGCCAGGATTTCCTGTAGCTGTGGAAGAAACCTCCACCTAATCCCAACATTAATCCTATGCTACACTGTGCAGACTAACAACCTGGTGTGATTTAGGACTTTAGGTACTGGGTCTACTCCAGGTGTTTCTAGAATGGTCCTTGATTACACAAAAGACAACCTGGGAAGAAATATGAGCTGGGTGGCAAATAATGGGAACAGCAGCCTTAACCTACATATAACAGGCTAGTTCATGTCTGTGTGGGCTGTTGATTTCGCATGAACAGATACCACATGACTAAACTCCAGCTAATACACCCAAATGTGTGCTAACAATTGATACTTTCCCCACTGCGGGTCAAAAGGTGCACGGAACACTTTCAAGACCTTGTATTTTAGCGAGGGTCCTACACTGACACGAGATGACAGGCAGCTGTAAACACGGTTGTGTCATTTCCTCTCAGATTACTCATGCATGTGGTATCATTTGGAGAGCACAAATGCAAGGAATGTATCCCTCATCCTTTCTATACAGAGAGTCATTCAATACCCCAAATATGAGCTGCCCTGGACAACTGCATTTTTACGGTTAACTTATTTCACTCAATGGAACTCAATTGAATTCAGATGGCAAAAAATATTAAACATAACTTGTTCCAGAAAATATTTCAACAAAACTGCATTGTTATTTTTTCTCTTGGTTTTTTAATTGACCTACTCTGGCAGACACAGAGCTTCTGAAATAGAAAACAACAATTTTGAAGAAGACTTGCATAAAATAGGTGTATAATCAAACACAGCCTGTATTACCCAAGTCTCCAGAAAAGGCATTGGTACAATGCTAAACCCGGGAGGAAATGTAGCCTGTGTGTGCTTCTTATACAGGGACACTTCAGAATTGCACTGCAGTGATTACAGTTCAGGTTAACTGTGCTCCATGTTAAAGCTGTCGTCTACCCACCGCAAGACAGCGAGAGAGTCATAAAACAAGACCCTGGACCTACTACTGCACATAAAAGAGAGGACCGTACTATTTTACAACCCATAAATTAACACCCTGAAAATGGGCAGTCCACAATAACTGCCGGTTCCTTTCCACTGTTTAAAGCATTGTTGAGAATATTGCATAATTGCTATTCTAAAACTAGTGTCACAGAGTGGTACAAAAGACAAATGAAAGACTAGATTATGAGTGTAGGAATTCCAAATAATAAGCCTATGCATGTTGTATGTCTCTGGTCTGTCTAATTAGGTCCTGTGCTAAGGGTCTTCCTGAATAGCAGTGATTAGTCTTCCAACAACTCACTGTCAGTTCAGCTCAACTAATTCAGCATTATAAGTATTGTTGAAAGGTTTATGTTAGCTGGTCTTAAATTTACTTTGCTGGCCTTTTCAGTACACCATTTAAGAACTTGTATCAAACAAAAGGCAGCTTTCCAAAAATGTATAGGACTTGTATATTTTACATTCTTAATGAGGGAAAACTAACATATCTTGGTATGGAAGTCCAGATTTAATACAGGTTTATTGTACAGATTACAATCTACCTCAACAGTCCTCCACTATTACTTCTCTTACTATAAGAAGGTATTTGTAATTTCACTTTTTCCCCATGGTGCATGCTCTGGGATGGTCAGTTATCACTCAAACACAAATTATGTTGGTTTCGAACTCATAATCTATATTTTAAGGCCAATTAAATTGTTTTAAACATTTGATCAGTGATCATTCCAAACACAATATAAAACACTCAAGAGTCATTTGCACTCCCAAGTTCTTGGTAGGTTTACAGAGACCAACATTACATTATTATTATTATTATTGTCTTAACTATAACTCAATTATTTGACCACATTACTAAGCAACACCAGATAACCAATACCAGCCATGTCAAAAAAACAATAATATAGCTTGGATTAATTAAACCATAAATCTGCTTTACCCATAAAGGAGTGTGTGGGTGATAGTTGTGGTTTAATAGGAATACTAATAAGTAACCATACTATAATAATAGTGTGGTCAGTGTCCTGTTCAGAAACTTTTTGCCTGTAATGGTATCAAATGACACTAGTTTCCAATGCAATGGTAACACTATCAACATCACCGGTGTATTCAAATGCCAACGAACCATGGAAAGAGGGGTGTCAGATTTTAACATTAGCACTGATTTAGGATCACACCTTCCCCTGCGTAGCTCGCCAGACTAAAGAAAGACGGGCAGCTACAGTTACATATGGCAGTTTACGCAGTTTCATAGCGTGCAGCTGCGATGGGAGTGAAACGAAACGAATTACAATATACCTAGATTAAAAAATACAGTCTGGTGAACTGCACTCTCGGTCAGATTGTATAGAATTCAGAGCAAATACCTATACTGAAAGCCTGTGAGTGAGAATCAGATTCCTCTACAGGTAGGCCACAGGGTATCTGCAGGGAGGACTTTAATTAACACGCAATACAGTGCAAACTATAGGGTTTACTTACAAAGTGACTGTTCTGTTGGGGAAGGAGTCTGGAGGTAACACCTGATGGAGTTCCATATTGCTGCAAACCACTTTCCTGTCCGCCATGGTCGCGGGCGTCAGTATTTTACCAGCGCTCTTTGAACGTTCATCATATGATTTACAATCAGATGATGCCGTCAAGACCCCGCCACTCAGTAATACAATCAGAAACAGCAGCAACACATCCCCCTTCATTTTCCAAATGTCTACAAATCACTGCAGCAGCGTTAACAACAAGACTACATTAATATTAAGTAGGACCGCCGATGAAGTGTTTACAATGGTAAACCGGGTTCAAAAGATCCGCTTAAAGACAAAAATATAGCATTTGGCATGTTGTGAACACCACTCGGTTCAAGTAAACATTGTTCATCCATGTATTGCAAAGGATTCGCTTTATTCCGCCGAATTTAACCCGACATAGGTACCCTCCTTTGTTTGCCGCACAGTACACGTATAAATCCATTCCGTCGTTTATAGCTCTTCATTTCCTTGCCGGAGGGAAAAATAATATCCAGAATGTTTGTGGTATGTAGCTTGTTTGATGATAGAAAAATAACACTAACTATTCAAACAGATACATATTTTGTTGGTCATAGCGCGAATCCATGTGAGCGTGTTGCCTGCTTTCCCGACGCAGACAGTCAGAGGCATACACCAACTTCAGGAAACCTGATCGAGCTTTCCAAACTTTTTCAGGGGTCTTCTCCGGAGCATTTTATTCCAGCGGCGCAAACAAGAAAAATGAACCAGCCCAAGTCATTGCAAAGCCTCAACATTTCCATGGGAATCGTTCTCCCACTTTACCTGAAGAAGAAGAAGAAGAAAAAAGGACGCCAGAAATTGCATTATAAGATGCATTGTAGCGTAAGTGGAATTGACTAGAGATGTCTCGATCATCGATATAAAAAATGACGGTCTCTCTCGTAAAACAGACAATTCACAGCCAGTCTTCTATCCATTGAGAACTCTTCCGTGGTCTTGCCCCGGGCTCCATGTTGCATTTTCGACTCGTGACGTCACGCAGCCATTCACTCCAGAGCGCTAACACAAAAGGAAAATATTGAGGGCAAACCATAAATACAAGAAAACAAATGTAAGGTACGATCATTGAGATCATATTACTTTATTTGAATTACTACCTCAATTAATATAATATATGTCGTGTTTTCCATGTGTTTATAGCATATCATTTTGGTATCTATTTTTCCTTTTGGCCTGCGAAATTGAATAACATCAGGAATATAAAGCGTATGGACATTTTGTGGACCTAATAGAAGCTACAACATAGGATCATTTGCCAGAAGACCTATTCGTCCTTTTTGTTTTTAGGATTTTAGGAAATTACTTGTAGCATATGGTTTAAAACCAGAGGCCCAGTGGATGTTTGCGACCTCGTGCTTAGGGGCACGATGTTGCTTCCATTAGGGTAGGCTACTATAGTTATTTACATTTACATTTACAGTTATTATAGTTATTTTTTAGATTCTTTGTGGGCCACATCTTCTACTGGAAAGGATCGTCTGCAAACAAAGCTATTGAACGACATTATTCTGTTTAATGGTAGCATGTTTTACAGATACAGAAATAAAGTAACGCTTTGAAACAGGAGACAAATTAGATAAAATATGTCACTGAAAAAAAATAACTGTCTCCTGAATTGTTTTCTATTACATTTCTTATACGTTAATATAAAATTACAGCAAAAAGTGAACGTGTTTCTCAAAACAAATTGCGCGTTGCGCAACTGACATGCGCGAACTTTTGGCATATGCAGCTGTTCTACTAGCTGATATGATTATTAACCTTTGGTCGAAATACTTTGGACCCTTGTGAATTATGGTATGGGGTTGTTGAAAATAATTTAACTTACCGTCTTGATTAGTGAGACAACAAATACAATTTTTCTATTTTTAAAGTCTAAGTGTTTGTTTTGGCTTCTTCCACCATGTTTCCACGTGATTTCGCATGGGGAGCAGGTACTTCAGCTTATCAAATAGAAGGTATGTAAACATCCGGAGTTGTTTTGCCTTCGGTAGGCCTACTCTAGTTAAAACACCGCCAACATAAGTGAACTGTTTAACATTGCAAGTTTACACAAGACGTTTACAACAATACTGCCGCCCTCTGACATAAACGAGGTGAAACGCATGCTGAATTAATTCATTAATGAATTGTTTAATTGTTTAGGTAGCTGGGATGCACACAGTAAGGGACCAAGTATCTGGGATGTATTCTGTCATTCTGAGAATGGACGAGTTTTCAGGGACCAGAATGGCGACATCGCCTCTAACAGCTATGGAATGTGGGAGAAGGACTTGAAGTGTATCAAACAGCTTGGACTGACACACTATCGTCTGTCTCTCTCCTGGGCCCGCCTTCTGCCTGATGGGACCACACAGAATGTGAATCACCAAGGTATTTATTTAGTAGCATGCAGGAACCATCAGTTGTATGAAAACCAACACACAAGCAAGATCTCTCTGATTTTCCTTCTTTCCTGTGTTCAGAAATTATCTACACTGCACCAATATAATTATTGTTATTGTAGAAAGTTTAAATCATACAATTTTACCTTGGTTTACCCCTTAATAAAAATGTACATTGTCCCCAACAGGTGTGCAATACTACAACAAGGTTATTAATGATTTGCTGGCCTGTAATGTGTCACCAATGGTAACCCTTTACCATTTCGATTTGCCTCAAACTCTTCAAGACCAGGGAGGCTGGAAATCACCAGCAATTGCATCCGTCTTCAACAACTATGCCCAGTTTTGCTTCCAAACGTTCGGGGACCGCGTCAAACTGTGGCTCACCATCAACGAGCCATACATATGCGCTAAATTGGGCCACGAAGACGGCACTCACGCTCCCGGGCTCAAGGAGCCGGGAACCACGGCCTATCTGGTGGGTCACAACATGCTACGTGCTCACGCAATGGCCTGGCATAGCTACAACAAATTATTTAGGTCAAAACAAAGAGGTGCGGTGTCGCTGGCACTCAACAGCGACTGGGCCGAGCCATTAAACCTGGCTAGCACTGAAGACTGCATGGCCACGGAACGTTACCTCGCGTTTAGTCTGGGATGGTTTGCCTGGCCAATATTTGTCACGGGAGATTACCCGGAAATAATGCGGTCTGCTGTTGACGCCCAAAGTAGGAAACTTGGTTGCAAGGGCAGCTCTAGACTGCCCAGTTTCAGCGAAGACGAATCGGGTGTTTTGGGCACCGCCGACTTCTTTGCTCTGAACTACTACACGTCACGCAAAGTGGTGCATAGAGGAGGCTCTGAGATGTCTTTGAAGAGTGACCAGAAGGCAGAAGGGGTATTGGATCAATCCTGGCCATTGTGTGGGGTCTCCTGGTTAGCTGTGGTACCATATGGCCTGAGAAAGCTCCTCAAGTACATCAAGGTAAAGAACTATGCTAATCTTGGCAAACTGAATTCAAATAAAACATGCATGCATTCGATTGAAATGTTGCAGTGAACACAATCTGTTATTTGGGCTGAAAACCCTCTGATGCTCAACATTTAGGGTACCTGCTCTTGTGACTTTTCAGTTACAGGCCATTAGGTGGAGCAGGGCGACAGGCCGTCACAAATTAATTCCACTTTACACACTGTTAAGTCCTGTCACACTAGTTTGACAGTCTTGATAAACTGCGTAGCTGACCGACAACAACAACATCTGCCATGTGACTTTGCAGGAGACGTTTAACAACCCTGCGGTCTATATTACGGAGAACGGTTTCTCTCAGGTTGGCCCGGTGCAGCTTGAGGACGTCCAGCGCTGTAACTTTTACCAGGACACCATCCTTGAAGTAGCCAAAGGTACATACATTTATTGTGAAATCACTGATAACAAACAAATAAAATGTCACTATGGTTAAAACACTAAAAAACAAATTTCAAATCCACTTAATAAGTGAACAGTATAAAGTACTGTGTATATATGGTACAGTAAATGGCAATCTGGAGCTATAATATCTTAATTCGTGCAAATGCAACACCCACCAAAATACTCTGGTATCCCTGTGTGTGTTCCCATTGCTACCCTGACTCATCTTCTCTACACTTCATCAATTCATTTAAATATCTTTTAAAGTTAGTTGTATGAAAAGTATGCCCAAATCACCATAATTTTCCTGACTTAATAAGGTGTCAAGTCTTTTTTTGAAATTGTCTCATTTGCATGACATACTTCTAGCTAAATAAATATTGCATATTTGTCATTTAGTCATGCTACAGAAAAGGTCAAAATGTGCATTCTTAAACAATAAAAAAAAACACTGCATACAGCCTTAGTTCAGCACACTTTAGTATAATTATTTTATATGCAACAGTTAATTTTGAAAATAAATGAGTGTCTTATTATTCATTAGAAAACCGGAATGTTAAATTTGATACATTGATATGATGGCTGTAACACCAAAGCTCAAGAAGGAAGTGTTCCACAAAGGGAACCGTGTCATGACTCATGTGTAACACTTGAACTAACCCGGTTTACATTTCTTGGTGCCTTGTGCCTGTTCTCTAGCTATTGGAGAAGATGGGGTCAATGTACTGGGCTATTTTGCATGGTCACTCCTGGATAACTTTGAATGGGCAGATGGCTACAGCGTTCGTTTTGGATTGTTTCATGTGGATTTCAGCCAAGAAGAGCGACCTCGAACGATATACCGATCTGGAACTAAATATGCTGAGATCATCAGGAATCACAAATATCTGAACAATCCAGGTGACGCTATCTAGGAAAAGAGGAATCCTAGTTTGATCAAATGAATGTCATATTAATTCTTATCCAAATGGTACATTTTAAACAAATAGTTTTTTTTCTCTCTTGTATTACAAAACGAGATGTGTACATAAATAAATAATACATAAATCATCAAATAAAAACAATTTAACAATGTATAAACAAATCAAGCTTGCTAGGCAATCTGACTGGCAGTAGTAGTGAGGACACAGCCAGCGAGTCTTCAGTAGATGGAACGGAATGGAAATGAGTATTCTATCCTGCCCAATTCCAGTCAAACTTTACAAGGAGGTTTATGGAGGGCAGAGAATTCCCCACAGTGGGCCAAGCCAGCTGTAAGCCTTCCAAACCAGGCCGCTGCCGCTAACACGTCCTGAGGGAGGAACACATGCATGTGTACACTGTGTGGTTGTGTATGTGTGTCTCTATACTATATATGCCTTGAAGGTATACTGGATTTGAGCCGGAGGGTCCCCATCTGGTTGTACTGACAGTAGTGTTACAAAATTAACGCGGAACACAAGCAAGTGCTGATATTGCTCCATTCCTCTGCCTACTCGGTGCAGTGTTGATCACAATACAGTGAGCTGGGGTTTAGTCAGGTACTATAAAGTAGTATAACATCTGTTTATTATCTCTACTACTAGTAGGTTTCAGGTTGACTGGCTGGTGGTTTGATACAATACTTAGTAAATCTTACAGGTAACAGCGTTGCAAAATGGAACGCCGCACTCGATGTTAGACTTCTGGTAAAGATTATGATTTCTCAAACAATAAATGGTGCAATTGACAGGAATATAAAGTGATGCACAGCAAATTGCTACTTGGAGAGAATTTAGAAGTTATGGATGACAGCCACCCAGATTTCTTTTATGGCTTTATGAAAATAGGAAAGTGGCTTAAGGGTGTACAAATCAGTCAGCTTTAACCACGTCTATATCAACACAAGAAAATCAAGCCTGGCAGGGAAAATACAATATAAGACCTTCACTAATCTAACATTTAAAAAGCCAAACCGTGAAGTCAAGATCTGAAGAAATTCTATCTGATTATAGTAGTTATGAAATGATTATATTGCTAGACTCCAGCTGCCAGCTAGAGAATTGCTGATAGGGTTTATTGTTGACTGTTAAGAAATAAGGGATTAAAGCTGTTAAGATTGAATGGCGGTGTCTATTGTCATCCACCTTTAAGGCATTTTTCTGACACATTATTGTATTTTTTGATACCTATATTTAATACAAAAACACACGCAAACCGTGACCATTGTATTACCTTATAACCAGTACTATGCACATATAAATGTGACCCAACCAAAACAACTTTTCCTGAGAAGAAATACAAGCTTCCACTACAGTGAATTTCATACTATGAGGCTAGGTAAGAGTGCTTTAGTGGTCTCAAAGGTGATGCCAACACCACAACAGCTGCCCGGTCTCAGGAAGACAGGGTGTAATGCCATTTGTGAGCATCAGACAGCTGTGCAAACTCGTCACTCTGAGAAAGAAGCAAAAATTGCGAAGCCCATCTATACTGGGGCCTGTGGTCACTCTCACCGCACACTGGTTCTGGTAGAATTTTTGCTGGATGTTTACATCTTCAAACCTGAGGGCTTGGCAAAATCGAACGATGGCTGAGAATGATGGCTAGTACAAGGAGCTGTTTAATGTAGAGTGTGTTAATATGTAAATATTAAATGTATACCACGGCCTACGAACAGCAAAGACTATCCATTTTTATAAGCCTACAGTGCCACATGGTGGCACACAACGGTATTGCTTTTATTTAAATAAATGTTTGCTGTCTGGAGTTCAAAACACATTTTGTATGACACAGTGTCTTTTATTTTATTATTATTTAAACATGCATTCTATTTTTATAACACACAACTAAAAGGCAGCTCCCTAACAGCAATACATCATGGGTTTAACAATTAATATTTATGCTCTGATGTGAAAGAAAATGTCATTTATATTCCATGTTGGGAGACTTTGTTTGCATTAATAAGCATGGTGTATCGTGACATCCAGTTGCCTGTGCATATTGTTTTCAACAGATGTGAATAATGCCCTGGTGGCTCTCCTCCATCTCCGTCAAGCAGAGTGTGGTTCTGCTTTGTCTTATGATGAATAACAAGCTATTGTGGAACTATGAATAATGTTTCTGCTGGCAGTATCAACACTTTTCTGCAGACTTAACTTGAACATAAAGTTGAGGCACACTGCATCCAAATTTCAGCTGCCGGATCAAATGATTGACTTACATTATGGATTCAGTTTAGTGAGGGACACATTACTCGAGCATGCTTTGCTCATTTCATATCAAACACTTCCACGCTTAAATAAACAAAGGAGATTATTCATTCACCACATTTATTTTACTTGTCTTTTAATTTAGAAGCAAAAGGCAGATTTTCCCATGATGCATTAGGCCATCCAAGTGAATCATGGTAGCCTACAACCGAATTCCACAAAGCTTAAAAGTAATTTCACAGACTACCTCTCGATATTGATGGATATCATCCTTCTCATGACTTGCTGAGGGAATCTACAGTACATGCTTGAAAGATCCACCATTGCTGCTGAATTGATTATATGAAATCTATGTAATAAAGTTGCTGTGCACTTAGAGAATGTTGAAGTTATCCATTTGCAAGAGCTGAGAAATAATGTGTGCCTATTGCAGGTTCGAAAGCTGAAACATTAATTAGCATTTAAATAATTTACTGTACCAGTCTCTTTAATAGCCCAACTACAAATGTTCAACTGTAATTCATTACAGGGAGGAGAATTTATTCTGATTAGGCTGTGATGTAGAAAGTCACCGAAGAAACTATTTCTAAACGTGCTTTCCAATTAAGTACCAAATATATCATGTGTATAGATAAGTTGCTTTTGACAATGAATTAGTACGTTTAATTGTAACATTCAATCACATTTGCTGGCAGAGATTTGCCCTGTGGAACATTCTGGCAAATTACCAAGGGGGGGCCCATTTGTATTTGACCAAACTTAACTCGTTGTATCTTGACAGGCACCATAAAATATGCATCAACTGAGAAACCAATTTACTTACTATAAATTAACCAAATTATTTAGCTGCTAATAAACTATCTTCATAATGAATTATACAAAAATCCCGATCTCGTGAATTGACGCAATGCTTACAGGTAAAGGCTATGACTTTTGGCAAATAATTACCTTTTCTATTTACTGATTACCTTCATATGCATATATTCCCGGGGGAAAACGGTGTAATTAGATTGTTGCTTCAACACACACCACCTCTAAAGCACTGCTGGTATAGCAGGCATTCTCAGTCTCTGCATTTCACTAATATCCATCTTATTTTTGAATTCTGAAGTCAGGCGTTTTTCATATGTGTGTAGCGACCTCCGGCCTATACAATATTATAGTCTATTAGGCTACAACACATGATAACATCACGGCTGGAAATATTTCACAATGTTTATAATCTGTAAACGCAGAGCTTTTTGATATTGAAAATGAGGTGGATGATGTCTCTGTCCTGTCTGAGTGTAGAGATACAGGTTTGCAGTTTTTCCTCCTCTTTATAGTCTGTATAGTGCTTTCTCATCATCTCTCCCTCTCCTAATCATTGCTTATTTCCATTGAAAAGAGAGTAAGGGGGGTGCAACACCTTCTAAATCCCATTGATTTAGGTTTACCTGGGAATTCAGGAATTCCCATTAGTGCCAAAGCGTTAGGAGAAATGTTGTCTAATTCCTATTAAGATGTTTTCGTTCACACGTCTAATTTGATTCCCTATTCACACTTAGAGTAGGATACACATAATAGGCTACTGACGGATAGAGACTTTGGCCACGGCATGACTGACTACCACTTCTAGCCTAGTCTTTCAGTCGCGTGAGAAGCGTGACATTGGAGTTTAGCGAGAGTCAGAAGGCCTCATCTATTTTATTTGCGAATTGAGGAGGAGGTCATACTGAATACTGTGTCAGAAGGCATTGAAGACAGGAAGGGGAATTATACTGGAGCCACACAGAGAGCTAAAAGGGAAGGAAGAGGCAATTTAAATATCCTATATTTCAGTCGCTCCTCGCGGGAGTCGGCAGGACTGAAGATGCAGCCTGACAGCCTGACACAGATCAATTTTCTTATGCTGAGATTATAGTCTGGAAACTGTTCACCTCAGCGTTTTTCCAGCCACCCTGCAGGCGGTCCAATCAGGGTGGAGGTTTGTGAGATGACGTTGAAGTCAAGCATGTTTTGAAATGTTGGTAGAGCTAGATGAGGCGATCAAAACAGTTGTGGCAACGCCGATTGGTTAAAGGCTGTCCAATCATTTCTAAATGAACCAAAGGTTTACGCGCAGTAAGAATGAACTGTTAAGACACCCAGTGGAGCGTTGCCAACTTGCCAGACCCTATTTACAAAGTGAATATTAGGTCTGGTTACGCCATGCTACTGAAGCTGACCTCTCTAACGACTAGATGCTCTGGAGTGTGTATATCAAGCACAAGCAGATAATTGTAGAGAGAGAGAGAGAGACTCACTGGTAGCTGTAGCATATATGAATCAATATGAGCTGGAGAAATAATTAAATTAACTGTTACCACAGCCTTATAAATTATAATCAGAAGTAAATCACGTCAGATGCATGCTCTGTTATCAGACCTGTATCCGCAAAGAGACATATTGAGACTTGTTTCTGTAACCATTTACAGTATACAACGCCCTCATAACAGAGAATCAGTAATATGTGATGGTATGTGCTACGTAGTCTATTTTGTACAAAAGCGTGCAACAGATTTACAGTACTGGGCGCATATGTACTTGCAAGTCCATTGCTAAACGGGTATTTGGTGCCAGACAGTGTCAGTAAAGTTTATTAGCAAATAAATGGTCACTTTAAAACAATCGATTGTTTACAGACGTGGTATTCAACAACTGAACTACCTATATTGGTCTGGTTATTTTCTAACTGGGTCAATACAGGGATTCCAGACTGACTTGCAAGATAATGATGGTTTCCAGTAGCCAGACAGCTGGGAGACGGTATATTTTTCTTTACACCCACATGCGTGAAAGTGCAATTTGTTCGCCTCGGTTTTCTAGGTATTTTGAAGGGCCAAAATACTGTGAAGTTGCAACTTGAAATACAACTTCAATAGTAACTGAAGGAGTCAATCCATTCTGTTGCAGCTTCGCCTGCACTACAGCATTCTAAAAGTAGGGGTGTTCAAATATTGCAGTTTAAAGGCACCGGTTTGTTCGAGACGAGAGAGAACGCTCTTCTTAAAAACCTCAACCCGAAAGACTATAAGGAAACCCCTCTGCGTACTGTATAAGTGAATGCCAACATCTCCAGGCCAAGAGCGGCCACGCAGGCCAAGGATCAACAGCGCGCGCCGACTTAATTAACTCAAGTGTTGTTACGACATGTTCCCCCTCAACCGTGTTGTCGCTCAGGGTTCGAGTGGTGCTAATGAGAGAATTATCTTGCCCCTCCACATCCCTCCATCACCCCACCCCTCCCGTCCCCGTAATGCATTCCGCTGAACCCCGCTGACCCTGACCCACGAGATGTTGGTTTTATAATCTCACCGTATAATAGCAGCCGAACCTGCGTTCACATAGTCTTGAGCATCTGGAGAGCCCTTCACTCTAAACGCTAGCTAAATGCTGGCTTCTAACGGTTGAGCCTTAATTGTGTTGGTTGACTTCAGGAGCCAACGTTGATGAAACAGGTACGGTAGGTAGTGCTCACCTCAAGGGGGTGTTTGGCTGCATGTACATGAGTGTGTATGTAAGTCCCTTATCAGAGGTACCCAGTTAAGGATTAGGAAGGTTAATAAGGTCATGGGCTTGCCACACATTTCTGTCACATACAAAGGGGCTTCAGCACTGTTGGATTGCCATAATTCATCATGGTTTAGTGCATATAAACCCGTGACTTAATTATTTTACACTGTTTTCCAGGTGCCATACAGACATTTCAGGTTTATGGAATTTAGTAATTACCTGCTGGAACTAGCAATTTAGGCATTCATAATTGTTGATGTGTGTTTCTGATTTGATAAAGGTAGGACCTGTTGCCAGTTTTTCTAGTGTGCTTGCTGCAGTGTTTGGGTTGAAGACTCAAGCGTGTTAGTCAGTTTTCCTCTGCGCCCACACTCACAAATACAGGATCAGTTCGGTTTGACGCTTCTGATTAGACGTTTGTTGTGATAACTGGAATTTTGGCGCATATACGGGTTACGGGTATTTTATAGCAGCTGTGAACAGTGCTGTGAGTGTTGTTCTCAAGCTTGGATTAAACCTTTATTGTAAAGATACAATGTAACCAGAGAAAGGCTAGATATATCAAACATACCACATAGAATACAGGGACACACTCACTAATGGACTCTCATGGGGGGAGGTAGCTTGTAAACGATGTGCAGAAACATAACGAATAAGACGCGTGATTCTGACCTCTTATTTATTTGTTTGTTTGTTTGTTTTTATAGGCACGCACATACATCCCTTTATGTCAGCCTCGTGTTAACACCCCAGCACCGTGCAAATGCTTTGTTTGCAAGATGTCAGACGAAACGTGATAAAACACTGGCGGATGTATATCACTAATCACACACACACACACACACTAGTCTGCGCGTGCGTGCGTCGTAGACTACGTATCATTAGATGAGGTAGCATCATGTAGTGGAACATGTTTACATGTCACCAGCTGACAGCTAATTGCAGCAGCAAGCGAGAGAGAGCATCTGAGGCAGGGCTGTTATAGCAGCCTTTGTCTCAGACCCCCGAGCCCATTGTCACGCACACACACACACGCACACACACAGGTAACCACTGGCCCAGCCGTCAATCATCCTTTTGACGGCTGTCGCTATCTGCTGTGACGGTGACTGATGGCGGAGAGTTAGTGTCGTATCGAGGGGGGTTTGTGGCACGCTGGTGGGCTGGCCAAGGAAGAGAAACGGAGATGAATGCCCAAGCTGGCTACAGGGAGTAAGTGGACAGTGCAGGAAACACACCAACACTGGTTTAGAGGAGGCGGGGTGATGAAGATAGTCATTGGTTTGGTGGAGGAGGGGGGACATTGCTGTCATCTAGGTAGCACAGAGATCAGTTCTCCCCTCACTGCCCTCAACTGCAGTGACTGACGGCCCTCTAGTGGACACAAACGCTGCTACGCCTGCATGTGTGCAGTGGGGTGCGCTGCAAACAGCAAGGTCACCTGTGGAGCACTTGGCACGGGGCGGCACACTGTAATACTGTCGTCAGGAAAGTGTTTCCAAGGCACCCAAAGTGAATGAAGTCGCCGGAGTCCAGAATACGCCCGCGTGTGTGTGTGTGTGTGGTGTCATCACCCTGTCCGATGTCCGGGGAGATCGATGTGCTCTCGGGCGATGTCACCTCGCCCCCCGCACGTGAAGTGAATGGAGGTGTGTGTGTGTGTGTGTGTGTGTGTGTGTGGGGGGGGTGGGTGGAGGAGAGGTGGGAACTAAATGGATGTGATGCAAATGGCACCGGAGGACACGGGAATCAATTTACCTTATTGGAACAAATGAGAGTGGCCCCGCCGCGCTGCTTTTTTGGCCGCCCCCACTGTTATTGTAATTAACCATTAACCCCCCCCCCCCCATCCTTTCTCCACACACACACAAATCCATGGTGACACTCCAGTCCCCCTTCCATCCAGCCTACCCCACATGTGCGTGCCTGGGGTCCCTTTTACCCTTTTGAACCCCCCCCCCCTCCCCCCTCGCCCTCCCTCGCCTCCTCCCCGCCCGGAGGGGTCTGGGTAAATGAGGCGGGGGGGGGGGGGGGCTATGTAGATTCATGGTCCCAGGTGATGTGTTAAAAGGTAAGAGGCGAGGGGAGGCGTTTAGGATAGGGTATTACACACTCACAGTATACGAGACCACCTGTAAAGACCCTTACCCAACCGCTCCAGCACACACACACACACTTTCATCTAAGTGAGCCTGCGTGCATGTTGGTTTCACAGCAGGGTGACGCATCCTATTGAGGTTTGGCCGCCCTCCGCGTTATAGAGGATGCCACGCTGGCCAGCTCCACTCCGGGATGGGGGAAAGGGGGGGTGGCATCCCTCTGCCCTGCCTGTCATTCACAGGTGAACGCCCCCGGCTCGCTACATCAACAAAACCAACGCACCTGAGAACTGGGAATGTCAATGACTCCCACGGCCCCCCCTCCCCCCACCACATCCTCTGCTTGATGGCCAAATTGGGATTAATTAGAGGGCAGGGGTGACACTGTTCTGGCCCCGAAAGGTATAAAGTTTGCAGCCGTTGCCGTGGCGAATAGGGTTGACTGTTCCCGTTACACCTTTTTTTTTTTTTTTTTTTTTGGTTGCATAAACGCAAAAAAAAAGAAAAAAAGAAGCTAAATACAATAAAATGTGTCCACAGTTGAAAACAAGTGGCGGTTTCAGGTCAGAAGCAGACACCCAGAAAATGAGCTTCCCTTTCCCGACCCTCCCTTCCTTACCCTTTCCACTGGGCCGCATAATTCAGAGGAGCCATCTTGGGGAAATGTCAGCCCCGTGCGACGCGTGCCGGGGCAGGCAGCGTGACGGAACGGCGTGACGACCAGAGCCCGGGGGGGAAGGGGGGGGGGGGGGAAGTGCAGGCACTTCCTTCCTTCGCTCCAGCTGGCCTGACCTTGCAGGTGCTGATGTATACGGCCACATTTGCGTCAGGAGAATGGACAACGGATGCCTTTTATTTTTTCTTCTTCTTCTTCTCCTTTTGCCGTAGGTTCACGGAGAGGTGGCGCATATTTCAAAGAAAGCTGTTTTTTTTCTAGTTATTTATTTTTTATTTACTCCACCTTATAGATTTCTCTGCTCTCCCCTTATTCCTCCTCTACCTCCTCCAAGAGGTCAACGCCCAGTCACGCATTCCCTCTGCACGCACACGCCCTGTTTTCCATTCGTCTTACCTGCCTACACATCTGACAACACGCTTGTGTATTATTCCGCCCCCCCCCCCCATACCTTTCAAAACAAGCAACGACGACGACAACACAGGGGCATCTGTTCCCTCGCCCATCCTCTCTATCTCTCTCTCTCTCCCCTTCTCCTTCAGAACTGATTATAAAACGGCCAATTTGAAAATGGAGTCCGGCGTCCCCAAGGCTGCTTTGCCTCGTCAAATTGAGAAGGCACAAGGACGAGGCAGTCGACTTGCACCCTCCCCCGCAACGCGTCCCCTCACCCCCACAGCCGTCCGTCGTCCTGATGTTTCCGAGGCAGGCGTGTGGTGAGAGGTGTGGGGGGGGCATAACATATCTCTCCCCCCCCCCCCCTTCTGTGCGGAGGGTGACTGAAGGAAGTTTTGGAGGAAGGAGGCGGAGGATCTTCAACATCTCGCCATGGGCGTTTATATCACAAGTCTCCACAAAGAGTCCATGGATCACTCCAGCAGGCATGGCGGTGGCGGCAGTATCGGGAAAAGCCATGGGCTGTCACCTAGTATGTGCCTTTCATATTTCACCGCAGACAGCCTTCCCTTCAGCCCGGGCCTCACGCAAAGCAGCCTTTGAGGATAACATCTTCAAATCTCTCTCTCGCCCTGCTGAGAGGCTATTTTTATAGATATATTTATTTCATTCTCTCCTTTCTTATTTTTTATATATATATATATATATATATATATAATTTTTTTACCCTTTCTCGTTCTGTCCTGTAGCTGTAACCATTGTGACGGTTGGGGGATAATCGACACGGGGAGGAGAAGCGCTTGTGGGGCCGCTTGTTTTCTTTCTTCGTCAAGGCTAATCTAGCGGGGATTTTGTTTTTTCTCTCTTTTTTTATCGGCGTTCTGCTTTTTATATAAATACATTTTTTCATAGGCAGCACAGTTTCTCTTTGAGGTAACAAATCGATTCACTCCGGTTCCCCAATAGGCACCTGAATGATTCACCAAGCCCTGCTGGGCTACTACACACACAAAAAGTTTCGCATTAGAGGCCTCAGTAGAAACGAGCAACGCCAATCAGTGTGTCCAGGGTGAGTGACAAAGCAGTGCGAGGATGTTCTGAGGGCAGCCATCTGGTAATTCAAGGAGACGCCTCCTCGCTGATTAATTACATTAGCGGAGATGGGCGGAATCCCTTTGATGCGCTTCAGGTGACCGTTCATGGCGCCATTCGCCAACGAGGACCTAGCTAGCTAGCTATCTATCAGCCGGGCCGTGCACTCCCTCCTTCGCCCCCGCTTTCCAGAATACATTAAAGGGGGGGCGTGAGCGACAGAATCATCAGATAGTGTGAGATGAACTGAAGTGGTCGCGGACCCAGTGTCAAGCTCAAATGGCTGAACGGCCGCAGATAAAACAAACAGGGGACGTGGAGCGCCTACAGAAAGGAGGTGGGGGGGGTGCAAACCGCCATGCTGTCCGGAACTCTCACAGATAAGGGCTGCTTGTCCTGCATCACAATTGGGCCATTATCGAGCGCGACCTCTCTGCTGTAGCGATGACACGTGACCCCTGAATTTATGTGTCGCGTGAACTTTCTCCCCGCGTCGCGTGTCATGAGTTATGTTTGGCGTCCAGAGCTGCCTGACTTCTCCCTCCCTCGGGCCCGGGCCTGACCCGCGGAAGCTAAGGACGGCGGATGGAAATATATGTCCTATCACTTTGCCTTTTGGGGTGAATGTTGCTAATAGCAACGTGGCCGCGCCTTGCACTGAATTCAGTGGAGAGACAATAGCGAATAATAGAATACGCAGCGACGCTTGCAGTTCAAGGTTGAACTCACAAATGATTTCTGAAATTGCATTACTCTCACAAGACATGCCAGAGAAAACGCTATCAACTTAATTCTTTGTCAGTCCCTGCTGCTTTTCAGCCACGGCGATTGTTTATTGCACCGTTAGTACATTAGAAGTTGTATGTATGCTCATCCTAATCTTATTCCTCCCCTCTAAACACCATGGTTCCAAACAGTCTTCTCTATCTTTTTCTATTTCAGGGCTAAGCTGGGTCTTATAGCTACCCCTCTGTTTTGCGGGGAATGAAGAAACTGCTTGGCTAAGCAGAGGAAGGATTCCTCCTTCATGACTGCAGGTAGTTCCCTCCCCCCCTTTAGCTGAGACGCACTATCCCGGGCCCTTATTATCACCAAACAAGCACTTTTTGATGATGATAAGTAATAGCTCCGTCCCTGTGTGCAGGACGCACGTCTCAGGGGACTGAGGAAAGCATAGCGGTCATTTTTCTTGCCTGTTCGCCGACCAACTTTCCCAGGGAGGGAGAAAAGGGGCTGCATGCGGGCGTTCGTTTGATTCTTATGTCTGTGTGGCATTATCTATGATTTAAAAGACTGAAATACAAGATGGCTGAAGTCTTTATCCTATGTACTTTTGAGTGGTTTGGATAATGGCTACAACATATTTAACTAATGCTGTAAACGCAGAACGGCGCATGAAGGTCTACAGAGAGGAAGGTAGAAAAAGACACATTAAAGATGTGATTGTGTTATGATAACACATTTCTGCCCCAGTTCGCTGTTTATATGAGATTGGCATGAGTTTAAATCGCTGTAGTGAGAGGACTAGAGAGGGGAGTGCATGTCACTCAACATTAAGGAACTCGTGTTTCTATAATGCCGGCGTCCAGGACAAATCGAGGAGTGTACCTTTAATCCATTCGACATTAACATGTGGAGGTAAAAATACACTTGTTTCCTAATAATGACGCAGCAAAAATGTGATCTGACCACAGTGTTCCAGGCAGCATTGCACAAGGACAGGAACATCTAACATCAAAACAGATTAATTTACTCAAATAGGGTGGTCGGAATATGTTGGCTGTGTGCGTGCGCGTGCGTGCGTGTATTTGAGGGAGGAGCATGAAATCCATCAGACAACAGTGGATTAGATATCGTACAAACAAGTGCGCAACACAAACAGCACCTATGGCCTCTAATCCTACAGACAGGCCTGACAGCGTCCTGTCAAAATGTGCACAGCAATTTGAATGCACAGTGGGGGGGGTGGGGGTGGGTCCTCACTCTTCACTTCGGAGGGGAATCTTGTTTATTTCCTGCCACCACCGTGTCTCGCTGCCAAACCACCCTCCGGTCCCCGCAAAATAAATCTATAATGCAGTTGGCCGTGTGACACCATTTTATATTATTGCCAGTTAAGAGATAGGAGGAAAATGATGAGGACGAGTGATATGGCACAAAAATAAATGAAGATGGAAATAGAGGGGTATGAAGTTTCATATCACAGTAAATAGTTAATGAATTTTAAAAAAGATACTGTAACCAATAAGGCATTATAATTTGATAGATACTTTTATTTCTACTGGATAGAACAAGTCTTCTGTAGCTTCTCGAAGGCCTCAACAGTACTAATATTCAAAGCCGGTGTCCACAACATTAACATCTCTGTGCCTGAGCCAATATGGCCTTTGTGTACACAAGACACAAAGATGGAAAGAAAGGGCTACTGGCAACGATTCACTGCTAATGTTTGCAAGTATCGTAATGGACAGACAATGGCAGACAATATTGAAAAAGTGAATTTGTTAGGAATACATTTCCCGGTTGTCAAAAGGCTGCATGTCCAACAGCTAAGTTGCTTACATTTTGCTGGCAAAGACTTGGCAGAATATCCTGGAGTAGCTGATAAATCCCCTCTCAGCTCGTCAAGTCACTTTGTATAAAAGCGTTCATTAAAGGATATACTGTAAATTCATAGTGTACTGAGAGTGTATGGAGCTACATAATATGTAGGCCAATGTGTGTGTATATACTTATATACACACACACACACACACACACACACACACACATATATATATATACGTCACAGTGAATCCCACAGCTACTCAGCAACCTGACCCTTTGCTCTGTGTTTTAGTGCATTGATCTGCTTGGGTCACTTAGAGCTAAGATGGCTTCCCTCCTTGGGCGCAAACTCACCCAGTTAACCTGAGAGAACTGCATGGTTGCTGGGTCCTTGACCAGTAGCTTCTGAAGTGTGGTTGTAGTACAGCATTGAATCTTGTCTGCATGACAGTGCTAACTTTTCTAAACCATTTCCATCAAGGATAATTTCCAATGTATAGTTCTAAATATATCTTCAAAAAATAGTCCATCATTAGCAAATATTTTCTTTGACTTCAATGTTTCTCAAAAACCTACTTATAACTTGTCCACAAAACTGATAATCTAATATACCGGTAGCATTTATTCTCAGGTTTGCAGAAATATGACAGTAAATTAAAGTATTTCCATAAACATTTAACATACAGTATTTGAGTTAATTGAACGTATATACTACAAGTGGAGACTTAGACACATTGGGAGGTACAGAATGTTTTCTTGGAAAACGCCTACCTTGTTCATTTATGTTGAGTGTTAGCATGAAGACTTGACATTGAGGTAAGGATGCTAACAAAAGTCAAACTCCACTTTTAACATTCTTTTAAAAAGGAGGAGCCACATGGAGTCTGATATTGTGATTTTAGCGGGGAAGGGGTGTTAGTAATCGCCGTCCTCTCAACGTCCCAGCCTGCCACCCGCTCCTGACAAAGCCTCCATTCGCTGGCATGCCTGCTGGGTCAGTTGCTCCATCCAGTCACCACTGTTGCCAGTATGCCAGTCTGTCCACAGGAGTCCCTCTTGGCAGCTGTTTACATTGTGGCAGACTATAGGCCCATGTATGATGCTGTCTTGCCATGTGGGATGCCTCTCACACCGGCCCTTCTTTGTAGGATTCTGGTGGGCTTAAGGTGCCAGAACTGCGGGGCTGCTCCACTGTAAGTCTCTAGATAAGGTTGATGTGATCACAACCTGGAATGGATTCTGGATTCTGTGTTGCCTGTAAAAAACTCTGGGCCGGTTTCAGCTTATGCGTAAGGAAGTTTTGTCACTGCAAGGCCCGCCAGTTCACCTCTGAGAATGTTGTGGGGATGGAGGAGGAGAAGGGGAAATGTAGAGGGGGGGGGGGTCTTGTAAACATGTTCCTGCAGGAGCGGGGGCAGCTCACATGGCCAAGTGCAACGCAAAGCAATTCAGCACTCTAGCGGCATGTCACCTGGCTCTTATTTCAACCATTCCTTCTTCTCCACCACCGTGTTTGCAGCGGGGTGTAAAGTGTGCACAGCTGTAATTAATCTACGTCAAGGGATGGTGAAAACATGCAAAAAAGAAAGCCATCTGAAGTATGAGGTTCCTTTGATGATGCAATCCCCCACAGACACCCCAGTGCCACATTGTCTCGCATGTGACGAGGAGGAAAAACTTGAGGACCCCCGATGTGGCGCGGCAGACCTACAGCACTTTCATGTTTCTAATTCCAGCTAAAGCTCCATTTGTCCCAATGCACGGTTCACCACAGTGCAGGAGAGGGGCTGGAACAATAGAGAAACGTCTGGAAAAGACCAATGCGCAGGTGCCCACAGTATGACCCCCGACACAGACATTGTTGTTGTAATTATTAATTCAGTCGACAATACAGAAAATGCTCCAGTGCCTAGGCACAATTTAAGGGGGAGTTCCCACAATAAATCTTAGTTTGCAACAGATGGAAATAGATTATAATGTATTGTATAATACTCCGTGTGTGTATACTGTACAATACATTCATTTATTCATTATTTAATTTATACATACTGTATTTATTTCGTTTTTTTCTTCATTTAATAGCAGATACTTCTTAATGATTTCATATATCAGTTGACTGTCGTGGTCCACATTCAAATCGTTTACACAGCAAAAGCAGCAACAATAATCCCATTACATTAGGCCTATAGGAATATCAGATCTCGGCGTCCCAGGTGCCACGATGATACGGACATTGACTGCCTGAATGGATCGAGGCAGTTATTACATGGCCGAGGAGATGAAATGAGATTGGTCATACTTGGGGAGGGCCTCGAACATGGGCAATATAAATGTTGACATCGTGCTGAGGTAATAAACAACCGTGAGTTGTGAGAGAACATCTAACCTGATGACCCTTCTCTTTGTTTTGCGTCATGTTTTCTATAGTGTTATGTAACCTGCCTGTGTACAGTTTCCTATAATGAATGGTTCGTACAAAATCTGACATTTCCTTATGATTCTTATGAAAACAAATGGGCTATCATGAATCTATATTGCAGTTAGTAGTTTAGCAATATAACTCCATACTTGTCTATAATCTTCCTAGTGCTACTATTGCCTCCCTCGATAGGTTTTTAGGTTTGACTTCATTACTGCTTCTGCCGAACATATCTCTCGCCTCTCTTGCCTAATGGGAGGGGGGGGGGGGGGGGATGGGGGGTAAATACCTCCGAGAGAGCGAACTTAGCAGGGGAACTGCAGCATGCAAACTTTTCTCAAGCTCCATTTAAACTGAACGGATACCCTAATTCGTTTCAGCGCAGACTCTGGAAAGATGAAGGATTCTGGGGTTTTATATCTTGGATCCTGGTGCTCATTTAGGCTCAATTAATCCAATTACTTGCTTAGTTTTACATATTTAACATTGTGCGGGGCTCTCGCTCAGCTCCATGATACGTCGACGCCCAATGTGTCATGTGTACCTCTTTTATAAAGGAAGTTTGCTGTGGCTTGCAGATCAAGGTGGGAGAGGGTGAAGCAAAATGGCTGCAATTCATCACGCTATTACACCAATTATGTCGCTGTGGATTTGGATGGACTCGGATCAGGGACCTCTCCCGTCTGCGAGCCCTGGAAGCCTATTCAAACGTGCGCACATGTCCAAAAATGCGGTGACCACCTATCTACCTTATTTATCTACCTCTAGGGAAGCCTGGGCCAATATTAATAACCCAGCCGTGATTTTCCTACCGTCAGCTCCACCCGGACGGTGACACTGGCGGTTTACACATAGGTTATTAATGGTCAATAAATATTCACTTGATGTTTAGTGGGATTTTGTGGCAGCCATTAGCTAAAAGCGTGTGTGTGTGTGGTGGGCTTGCCAGGCAGGCATCACATTTTTATTTCTATGGTGTGGTTAACCTTGGAGACCCAACGTGATGGGAAATTGAACCTTGGTTTGAGGCGCCACTTCTATATTCTGGCTATTTTGCATCAAGTGGAGCAGTGAATGATGGCGGGCATGGCTGCGGACCCCCTCGTTCTTTTCCCTCCCCTTACACAAGGATAGATAACGCACCTTGTCCAGGAGCCAGACAAATGTCTCATCAACATTCTCGGAACAAATAACACACCAGTGACGGAGCAAAGAGAAATTAAACTACATCGTGAGAAACGAGACAGCTGTTGCCTGCTGCATATTTCCCTCCTTCGCTTTCCCCTAAACTTCTCCAAGAGCGAATGGCAGCAGACCTGCGCAAACACAAATGCAATCAGACAGCCTCCTGGTTGAAGCAATGCGCTGTGTACACCTCGCTTGCCGCTTAGCAAACCGTCGTTTGACAAACTCCTGTCGTTGCCACTCATCTCTGGCTAGGACTCATGCAGGCTCCTCTGAACAATGCTGTGAAGTGGGAGCGGGTGCGGAAGAAGGGGGGATACAACCGGAAAAAGAGGGTAGCTATCACAAAGAGGGGACAGGAGGTGGGTGTGAAAAGTGGAGAGAGAGAACAGGAAAACTTAGGAGGGAGGGAGAGAGAGCTTGCCTGACTGTTTCACAGGTTCATTCTGATGCATGAAGACAGACAGGAGAATAGATTGGTAGCCTTGGGTGGATAAGGACAGCACCATTCCCCTGGAGAGATGGATTAGACGAGCGAGTGGAAATAAATGATCACAGATTTTAATGGCCTTTTGCCTTGCCGCGGCGCTTCGACTTTTTTCCGACCATTTATACGTATGGGAGAGGCCAATGGTGAGGTCACAGTGATTGTAACACCCAACATAATAACTGTACTGTATGTTTTGCAGTTTATAACACAACAACAACAGCGGTGGGTCATTGATTCAGAGGGAGGAAACGGACACTTGAGCTAGCATTACATGCTAACAGGTGACCTTACGAATCAATAATGGTGAAATTGCTCACAACATGTTGTCAGTGAAGCATGCAGAGCTAAGAAACGCTTAGCATAGATATAGATAGGACCAGATAGCCATCTACGTTTGCAATACTCTAACCAAACCTTTTCCTTTTTTCAAAATGGTGTCTCACGGATGGGTTAAGATTTCAGTGTGGGATGATGACTTAAATTGGAAATGTACCCTAAGGCACACAGGATTTATGGTGTAAAAGTTTAATGGGGAGCGAGGACACACTCGTCATTTTATGATGGATATGTGTCTGTCGGTGAGAGAGCATTTACAGTTGAGTTTTTATAAAATAATACAAGTTGCTCATCCACCTTTTGACAAATTTTACCCACAACAATTATCCTGTTATTTTCTACCAAAATATCATAATTGTTCCTCTTCTGTAAACAGAGGTGTAGAGAGTGGCCCAATACCATGTCCAGTTTAAACTGCATACATTTGTAGAATCTATACTGAACGTATTGTAGTCTATAGCTGTAGTACAGTTGAATTATATACCTGGCCATGACTTGAAATGTAGCCTTGGGTTGTGGAATAAAAATGTGTCTCACTCTTAATTCCTGTTATGGTAAGTTCCAAACCTCCATAAGGGGCAAATCTGTCTTCATAAGCCCCCGTGAGTCTCCAAACGACTATTTAGCTGTCCTGATCCATTTGCGTGATTTATTTCTTACAGTATGTGGGTAATGTCTTTTAAAGATCTAGCAGCTGCAGCGAGACGAGGGAGGGAAACCGACGGCCGACAGATAGCCCAAAATAGTTTAGAATCAAATCATTCTTGCGTATCTCCTCCGCACGCTTGCTTTTGGTTAATAAATGAGAATGCTAGATGAGCGCTTGAGATATGGCTGCCATTTCATGCGACAGCATTGCGCGCTCTCCACACGATAGTGATTTCGCAATTAAGATAAGCATCCTCTAAATAATACAACGCACAACAGAATATAAATTGACGGCATAAAACACAAAGCTTAGGGATCTATTCTGGGCTCTGGGAAAGTGGCTCCAAGGAAACAAAAGCAGTTGGCAACATCGCAAAAGACAATTTAAGGAGTAATCAAGCTTTGCCTTTCTGTCTCACTTGTTCACTTGTTTCTGTCTTACTTGTTCTTTCCTTCTCCCTACGGAGAGAAACATTTTCTCCCATCACTCCCCGACCTTTAACCTGTAGGGACCTGGCCAGTAGGTGGAGACCAAGGCCTGGGATGAGTTTTGTGTGTGAGGTTGTGTGTGTGTGTGTGTGTGTGGGGGGGGGGGGGGCTACTTTGACCCCGTCCGACCACAAGCATCCGTCACCGTCAGAATGACCAGCACCGGTGCTCGGTCTAGCATAAGAGAGAGGCGAAAGTGTTGTGTGGGAGGTGGGGGGGGCAGAGATAATGACTGATGGGTGAGGGGTGGGCGCTCTTCTATCATCATTTCACATGTCTGTGGGGAGAGGGAGAGGTAACGGCCCCTCACACTGGGAACCACCGCTGGTGGTGCAACGGGCTGGACGGAGAGCAGACGGAGAGCAGACGGAGAGCAGAGGCAGGAGGCTATAAGAGAAGCCTCTTTGTGAGCCTCCTTCCTGACTTGAGCCAGTGCAGGACCTGTAACTGACACGTTGACTGAGCCTTATCAAAATCCTTCTAGGCAAGTCTCGCAGCTATATTTGGGAGACTGTATAGGCAGGTGGCTTACGTCAATGCCACCACACGATTGGTTAAATAGGTTAATGCTAAGGTTTATGTTATGCATTATTATTTGGATATGTTCCTACAACAGCCATATTTTAGCTCCACTCAAAATGATGCAAGTGGCATGTCTCCTTATATAGTGTCTCTGACCGTATGGACTGGAAGTGGACAATAGTCTTCCTGCGTGATACCGGGGTGGGATTTTCCTGCGGCAGCTCCTATAGGTGCTATTACTGTGCAAATGCACGGCACAGTGTCTCAAGTGACGCCCGAGTTTTAGAACTAGTTCCTTTCAATGGGGCATCGCCCACTGGCAGCGTATGATGCGTTTCTTGTGCGTCAAGCCATAAACACGCATTGAATATCTGCAGGTTTCAGAGCTCCTCTGTCAATTTACGATTCGAACGTTGTGTTCCTCGACGCGCCGCGCCGAACAACGCCATCAGTAGGCGGCGACCTTGAGGCGTCCGCGTACAGCCGTTTGGCACACACACATGAACGAGAGACCATACACACGGGGGGATTAACTCCCCACTGTTCTCCAGATGCAACAACACATGTGGCGCTGCACACACAAACACGCACACACATGCACATATGCATACACACATTGGATTCAGCCACTGCGAGAGCCAAAACAGAATGGCTTCAGGGGGCCCAGGGTTACACCCCCCTCCCTTCCCCCGTCTCTGGCTTAGACACAGCCACGTCGATAACTAATCCTGACCTTCTCCCCGGACGGCAAAATTGAAAAATAAGAATAAGGAAAGAGAAATAATAAAATAAAATAGATGGTGGATGCTATCGAGACAGGACGGAGGAAACACAACCAGCTAATGGATTGAGAGGCAAGGGGGAGGGAAAATGGGGGGGGGGGGGTCAGATGGCTGTATCTACACAAATACAGGTCCCTTCACATAAGCTCAGAGACTATAATTTCATTTTTGGTTTATACCTCCTCCCCTGCCAATAGCACTAATGTGGAGAGATGGCTGTGTTATAGGGGCTTTTGTTCTGCTTTAGTGTTTGTTTTTGTTTTGTTTTCATGGGGGAGAGGGTTACGGAAGTGGCCTCACTCCCACAGATGCAGAGGCAATAGGTGGGAGTGTATGTATTACATATGTTACCTATACACATCTATATGCATGGGAAATAGCATCGTCTGCTAGTTCATTATACAGCGTGTATAAGCTCCTACACACGCACGCACGCACATGCACACGCACACACACGCACAGGCTACGATGTCATACCTGTCAGCGCTACAAGCTAGCCAAGCCACACCCATGCAAACTACTCATGATTGGTTATATTACCCAACCACCCATATACTACTGTGGCCATGGAGACACCATGTCCACCCACTGCAGCGCTTGCTGACATCCTACTATCCTCCACAAGGGGGAGTGCTTTTTGTTCGTTAATAAATTAAGACAATAAAAGGAAGTTTCCAAGATTGTTTCATGGGTTGCAGTTTTTATTCGTACTGGTGCCAGGTCAGCTTTAAGCTTTGGGGTTCGGCCAGTTTTCCCTAACTCCCCGCTGTTGACGCGGCAACTAATAAGGAGCAATGATCCGGACCTGGGTCATTAGTCGATGCTAATGACAGCGAGGAAGATAGCAAAGGAGGGTGCATACATGTAAACAATCACACACACACACACACAGGCAGATAAAATGGATAGGGTTTGTAGATTAGCAACCGAGACAGCCCAACATACACATCAGTAGACACGAAACAGCCCATTTAGCCAGACAAATAATACACAACGCTACCGCTGTTAGCCTGTTTACGCCAATGTTAAAACCATGGCTGGCTATGGACGAAACCACAGTGTGTCAGCTGGAAGAAGAAAAGCAAGAAGAAAATAAATATACCCTCCTCCTCTTCCTCCCCTTCTCCTCGCTTTTCTGTTCCGTCTCTCTGTCGGCAGATCAACAGGCCGTACCTGTGACTCCGGCACATCACGCTGCTGAAATGTTCCGTGGCTTCTGATGCAAATAATACACATTTGTAAGACTCATTAGTCAGTCAGTAGGTAATGGTGCCAGACGGTGTCAGGAAAAAACAACAACATCAAACAGCAGAGCCAGGAAGAAGAATATAAACACCAAAGGCGAACTAAGGGAGGGTTAATTGTTTAAACTACTACTATAAAGATGCAGAAAAGCATTGAATAGCAGGGAGAGGAGAACATAAGTAGGAATGTACATGGTGCGCATGCAGACACACACACAGGTCCGTGAAGGAATACTGCCACAAGCAAACTGATATGTTGGGCCAAATAGCTCGCCATAAACAAATACGAGCAATGGAAGGTGGTCTGGATTGTGTGAGAAGCCATGATTCGCTGTCCCAGGAGAAATAGCGCGTTTATACGCTACTAATCTACTGGGATGTTTCCAATATCGTTTTAAGTACACTCCTCAGACACGACTGTGCTCTGAATTAATTTCCTGCTATAAGACTCAAAACAGCTATCATGGCTGAAAATAACTGCTTCTTCTAACTTGTTGTCTCTTCTGTCACTAGGCTCCCCATTTGACAATATTTATTGGCTTTAAATTTACATTGTGGCACCCAGTTGTATCCAGTATGGGCCCCATGTGAAACGGCTTTCCCGCGTTCACCCGCGTTCACGTCCCCGTTGCCATGACATTCCAGCTATTTAATTTAAATTGCAGTGGGATTTGTAGTATAGTAATTCAGCCATGTCTTAGAGGGGCTGTGAAGAATTACATTTTATGATGAACATTTTCTTTTTCTGGCCTTGCCTGAAGTAGTGCCATCCAGTGTTCACCAGACACATTTTTGTTTTTGTGTATTTATTTGCGCTAAGTAATTTTTTTAATGAAGTCTTTGCCTCCGGCTATCCACAGCATGGCTAATTAATCGTAGTAATTATTTGCTTAGGCAGACAAAGTGAGCGTTTTTTGCTCACGTTTGGCACTTTCCGATAGGGGGACATTGTGTCCGGTTGAGGGCACCGCTCTATAGCCGGCGGAAGACAAGGGAGCGGTGACAATCCCATGGGCGAGGGAGCTTTTGTGGATTTTATTGCGTAATGGGGGAGGGAGGGGACACTGCGTTAGTCAGTTTGGATTTTGGACCCCGGCACATGTCACGGTCACTGCTAATTAAGTACAAGCCGACACCAAAGTGTGATTGTATCCGTCGTTATTAAGTCCAGAGTGATTTTAGGGACTCACTGGAGCTCTGCTAGGAAAGTGGAAAAGACCAGACAGAGAAGGGAATTTCCATAATTTAGTGAAAAGATGTATTCGTGTGCAAGTCGCCTCGGCTAAAAATACCTGCCCGGGGAGAAACCCGCCGACAGTTTTTGATGGACAACAGGGTACAAAACAACCCAAATTCTTTTGTTTGCTATGTAGAGCGAGGTGTGTGTGTGTGAGAGAGAGAGAGAGCAGCAGGCTGTATCTTGTATTGAACGCAGGCAGACTAAGAAACACACATACATTTCCAAACATATGCCGGTGCGCTCAATTGAACCAATACCCACATTCAAAAAGAGGCAATTTACATGCACGGATGCACACATACGCACTGTGAGAAATTATACATGAACACACTTACGCCCCACACAAACATACTCACATCCGGCCTATTGGATTAACGCACACACAGACATTCAGACGAAGCCAAGGAAAGGTGAGAGCGGAAGGATGTGAGCTTCGGGGGGCCGGGCTGGCTCCACTATAGCCATCATTCAAGGGCCAGGCATTGCCACAAAGTAGTGTTGGTTCACAGGAATGCTTCCTTTGTACTATTTTAGATGACTTAGCTGTACCACATTCTCTCTGGTTTATTCTGTTATCACTGAACTTATTGTAATGAAGTTGATATCCTGAAATACGGCCTGAAATACAACCGGGGAAAAAAATCACAGCCCACGTTTAGGAAAGTGTTTATAAGCTCTACAAACAAACAAAAGATATTAAAAGGTCTTAAATATGTGTGTATATTCTTAGAGTGGATATTGTTTTGCTCTATGTGAAAACTTTTAAACAATACTTCTCTGACCAAATATAGATAGATACAAGTTTAGGTGAGACACAAGTTTAGCTCACAAGGGTCTCCACACAAAGGAAAGACAGCCAAACACACTTCTAAACACTGATACCTTGCTTTAACCCGGGCGTGGCGGTAAACACTAGGCCATCACAAAGAGGTACATAATAATATTCAGAAATGAAGGCATCATAAACAGTGCGTTCCAGAAAAGCATAGCAGTCTCAGTCGTGCACGCACACACGCTCACGCACACGCACACACACATTCATGTCTGTTGAATGGGACGGGGTCTTTCGAGCACCCTAAATTCGTTCATCTGTCAAAGTGTCAAGACTCCACGCATCATTCCCTACTCACAGCACTTCTCTCTCTCTCACACACACACATAAGAGGCCGCAAACATCTCTCAAAAGCAAAAGGGCTTTGCTATATTCCAAATAAAAGCAGCTTGCCGCGATACCAGATCTCATGGGAGGCTGCTGCTGCCTCTGTTGTTTGCGTGGGAACAACAAAACCTAGCAAACTGTTTAAGGGACCCCGTGGTGCTGAAGAGAAAAATGAAAGAAAAACATTTAGCTCTCCACAGCTCTCCGTCCCATTGACGTCGTACAAGAGACACCTGGGTTCTAACAGCCTCATTCAATGCTCCCAAATAACAAGTGGTTTAGTGATATTCTTTCTTTTTGTTTTGAGCTAAATATTAAGTTGCTCAACAATCAGTACAGTATATAATACACTGGCAGCGCCCAAAGCTGTTACTACTGTAGCGTGTGAGAGGAATGAATGAAATAATTAAACCGTTTCATCAGACCAAACTGAACAATAGCCTGCTTTTAAACCTGAGCTAGATTAATATCCTTGGTCTGTGCCAGATTTAATAACTCCCGGGTCAAACATGTCAGCTGCATGCCAGACGTTCAGTCTCTGATTTACATACATTAGTGTGTGTGTGTGTGTGTGTGTGTGTGTGTGTGCGTGCGCACGCGCATAGGGATGGGCAAAAATACATCAACATGTACTTTAAAATAAAATACCAAATACCCTAATTCTTAGTGTATCGAAATAAACTACTGTATTTTTGTATTTACTAATACTACAAATACTTTTGCATGGAGCAAATCACTTCACAAAAGTATCAGGCGGCCTATTTGATCTAGCCTTAACCCTTCACCTGTAAACTGACTCAGTTAGTTAAAGGTATAGTCATCTAGAGCAAGCTTGTAGATATTACAGTAAGCTTGATCCAAACAAAAACGCAATTTTTCTTTTTGTTGTGTGCAGTCTGCACCATTTAGTGTAACTATTTACAAAGCCAGAGCTGTAGAAACACTGAATTTTTTTGTCACCATTAGTAAACATTTACTGAATTTGAATTGAATTGAAGTGAATAAAAAAAGTGAGCTCAGACAATCAGCAAGTAAACAAGTGGGAAGGGGCTTCCAAGCCAGAATCTGATTATTGTATTGTTTTGTTGTCCTTTATGTCCCACTGACTATACCTTTAGTGGGCAACGTTTGAGAGCACACAGCTTTTCTTTGCATAACAAATTTCACATCCAGAATGCAACCCGATAAAGCTGCGATAAGCGATTGTAAGCTAATACAGACTGTCAAATTCAGTGAATATATTCTCATAGTCTGCCAATTGTCCATTCTGTGTGCGCTGAAAAGAAATCCTGTGTTTCCACATCCACCTGACTATTGCTATAAACAACATTTTCACTGAGATTATAGTCTGGAAACCGTGATCCCACAGCCACCCTGGATGGTGGACCAATCAGTGACCATTGGCGGTGGCTAAAAGCAAAGACGTTCATGCTATGCATTCTAGTCAATCCTTCAAAATGGAGGTAGAGCTATATGAAGCAATACAAACACTTGTAGCAATGCTGATTGGTTATATGCTATCCCATTAGGGATGGCGCGATCCAGTTTTTTCAGTCCCGATACCGATACAGGTACCGGCACTTTGGGTATTGGCCGATACCAAGTACAATGTTAAATTTTGTTTTAAGTTAAGTTGCAAAGTAAATGACAGCCAGTCTCTATTTTAGGACTCAGATGCATTTTAGAAACCTGCTGCTGATAGTGTGGCCTGGGTAGGTTAGATATGGCTGAGTAATTGAATATAATTGGATCAGACCCATGAATTGGTTACAACTGTCGAATTGTCACCAATACCGATATTGATATATACGAACACACTAGCTAACAAAAAAAATAATTTTAGGGAGAACAGACGCCTTGGGCGGGCTTTGTATTTTCCCCGATTATGTTAGATTAAGTGTCTGCGCCTTTGAGTTTTCAATATAGGATTCGATTGGAATGGCCTGCTTTAAAAAACGAGCGCGCCTATTACAAAGACTTGCTGTAGTGATGATCGCAGCATAGCTAGATTCAACATGCAATTAAAGACTATGAAATCGGCACCTGCTTCAGGACTGGTAGATTTCCCTCAGTGTAATCTGTCAAACTGACGGGCGGCCTTCAGATTTTTCCGTCATTGTCAAAAATATTTAGTCAATGACGGAAAATCTTCGGTTAACGCGACCTCTGGTTTGCAAGATCCTAGTGTTGCAGACTGTGTTCCCACGCTAATATGACCTCAGATTATTTTTCAGTGTCCTCGTGTACTTGAACACACAGAAGAGGTGCTCGACCGCTACCATCACAAATCCCTCGGGCCTGGACGCAAAGTGGCGTAACCTGCATACGAATGTGTTTATGATTCAACAACGGGAGGTGGGGGGTGGATATGGAGTCACAGTCAAATCCACATGGGTCAGGACAAACTCCAAACATATGTACTGTAAGCGTAAACAAAAGGTTGCGAAGGATAGGTAATTTGCATTGCATTGTACATTGTGGTGGTGTATCCATTTAGTGTGTCCCCTTTGTCTCTCTTCCACAACACACATGCACACGCAAAGGTCAGTGGAACCCTGGAGTGTGTAGCCTCCCATCACACCTCAGCGGTCTCAGCACCCTCCCCAGTGTTAGTGGGGAAGCTGAGGCTTCAGAATGCTGGAACAAACAGAGCTCCTGCAGAATTTCATTTGTGTATGTGTGTCACTGGATGGTATATATATA
>JAODOY010063584.1:0-10682 GCA_025399855.1 Forbesichthys papilliferus
AATAGTGGAAGGAAAGAATGAATGAATGAATGAAAAAAAAGTAGCTATAGGCTACTGAAGAAATAGGCTGCGGGTCATTTTTGTAAATACTCTCCTACTATAATGCGTAGGGTGCACTACCTTTCACATGCTTGGAATGACACGAGAATTAATCAGAGCAAATCTCAGTCAGTTATTGAACGTCATGATTACCTTTTATGGAGACTCAGATGCGCTGTTCTTAAATATGTCAGCGAATAACGTTACTTCCAGCTCAAGTAAAGAAAAAAATCAGTTTATAAAAATGTAATTTTAGCCCCGTGAGCGCGCGCTAGTTAATCTCACAACCCGATAGTTAACGTAAATTTACAGCCGGTGAATCCAGTGTTTGCCGGTGCTGTGCAGGGCCAGTTTCACTCCTGTGAGGCCTCTGGGCACACACCCCCCTGCTTTCAATTATTGGTGTCTTTCTGTGGCATTGTGTTGCTTTAAAAACAAAAATCTAAAATACACATTTTAGTGTGGCCTTTTATAGTGACCAGCCCAAGATTGGTTGATGGATTATTGGAAAAGTGATCAAGATGGAAAGCAATGGATTGATATTGACTATTGATTAAATATTCAATTTAAGATTTTTATTAGCTGGGCATACTGGACAATATTAACACACATATCTACATGTTTATGTCTTGCAGCTTGTGTGGTTATAATAACACTCTCCATATATAGGCCTATTGTCTATTTAACAGAGAAAGGATTATGACCCGACTCTTATTCAGCAAAAACCTTCGCCAACATTGCCAAACATTGGTTAGAACCACTTCTCAGACCACTCACTAACTTCTATAGACCTAGATTTAGCTAGTAACCATTGGTCAGCAACTATGGTCAGTGGCAAAAGTCTGGTTTATGTATGTTACTGTAAGATTCTATACAAAGAATATGATATTGAATTACTATTGTTTCTGTTCTGTAAGCCATTTATTCTTCGACCAACAGACGTAGCAAACACAGTCTTAAAACAGTTAGGGTTGTAGTGGAACATGCCTGGTTTCAGGCATGACTGCGTGGCAATGGTGAAATGTTTTGCATGTCCCATGGTTCAGGTAGAAAGGCCCCATCCCACATTTTCGTTTAGGGCCCCTGGAAGGTCAGGACCGGCACTGACCATGTCAAACAACAGATTTCTGACCAGGTCCATCTGCCTTCATGTTTATCTTCCAGGGACTTCAAGGAAGGAAAACTGGCTAAGCAGTTGTTTGTTGTTTGAATTAAACAGAACGGTCCTGGACAGTTGCCTTTGAGGCTTCCTGTTTTCCGAGAGCTAATATCCATAGCTAATGAACCATGAGAACTATTGAAAAAAGGACACCCACTGCAGAAAATGGGGCTTATTGGTCTTCTGTCTCTCTGTACAACTCTTGGTCGTTCTCTCACTTTGTTAGGTCCTTTTCTCAAGATCAATTGGCAGTCAGTACAAGCTAAGCTAGTGAGTTCCGCTGCAACCTTATCTTTACAGTGTTTCTCAACTGGGGTGTTCAGAGGATGGCGGGCGGAATTGGGAGTCCTATTTTGGAAATGGGGGAATTGAGGTGCCCTTGGGGGTGTTTGTTTTAAGTTGAGTTTACACCAAAGATTCATAACAATATGAGTTTAAAACTTACAACTTGCAAAACACTGGGGTGTGTAACCAGGGTTAGACTGGCTATCGGGAGAATCGGGAGGCTTCCCCAAACCGCCGGTCAAATTTACGGCCGCGTACTATGGTCACAGCACCATGCAAAAAAATATCAAAAGAAAATGAAAAATTGCTTAATCTGCCATTTTCGCTTTGAGCACGGCCTGAATAAAATTTCAATATTTGAATGACCAATAAAAAATCCAAGAGGGGAAGGTTCCACCGTGAAAACCTGAATGGTGCACTTATCCTGCCAGTTTACGCCACTGTGACTGAATGGTGTATGGTGACTCTGTGACAGTTTTCACACCCGAATAAAGCTCACTATCCCTGAGACACCACTGCATCTTTTCTTAGAAACGTTATTAATCAATCTTGTCGTTACCGATTCAAATCATTTACCTTTAATTAGTCTATGAATAAAAGAAAATGTGAAAGCACAAAACATAGAACATAAAAGAGGAGAGAGAGAGAGAGAGAGAGAGAGAGAGAGAGAGAGAGAGAGAGAGAGAAAGAGAGAGGTTCATTACCAGTCAATGATTGGCTGTTTTCCTCTCCTCCTCTCTCCATCTTCCGTCGCCCTCGCTATCCCTGTAGTCTCTCTGTCATATCCTTCCTTCCTTGGAATGCAGACCAATGTGCACAATTACCTCAACTTACTAGGGCTGGCTCGAATAAAATATTTTGAGCTTCATTAGTAATAAATAGTGAATATATGAAGCATTTGGGCTTTCATGAGCAGTAAACCGTAATCATCAAGATTGAAACAAATACAGGTTTGAACTATTTCACTTTGTGTTTAATTAATCCTTGATATATATGAGTTTCACTTTGGCAATTTAATTATTGAAATTACTTCCCTTTCACAAAATATTCTTTAATTGAGATGCACCTGTATACCCACACTCATACATTTCCATCATACCAATTAGGTCATGAAACAAAAACAGTAAATAAAATATTGATACAGATATTATGTGTCATTCTGTTGTATAGAGCCACCTAATGGATATTTTTTGACCTGCCATATAAATACAGTAGCTACAATCAAAAAACCTATAAAAGCCATAGACAGGACAGCCTCACAGAGAGCCTCACTTACAAAGTGTTATTGTGAGATTCCCTTGTGCTTATTCAATGAGCACCAATATTTCCTATTAGTGACATTCACTCTCATAACACATTTTCTGTCTCTTGAAATCTGCTCAGCAGACAATAGCGTTTTGAGTGTGGAGAAGCGATGGCATGTTCTATGATTCTGGTCCTGGTTATAAGGAGAAGCTCAGCATTCAGCTCACTAATGTAAACATATCATAGAAATATGTGTGCTGTACTGTATGCGTGCGTATGTACACAAATTGTGTGTGTACATTAGGCATACATGTCCGATTGTGTATGTTTGTTGCCATATTCCTTGGAAAATCTGAATCCCCACTTGACTTTTTCCCGCTGCCTTTTTTGTTTTTAGGGAGCTCTTCCCTTCCTAATGCACGGAGACCTAGATACTTTATACCCAGCTAAGACTTTATTCTAGAAGCACATCACTGTGACAATATCAAGGTTAAAAACACACTCACGCTGAGGATTCAGATGCTCTGAGGGACTAGCTCTGAGATGCTCAATATTGTTTTGTGAAACAATACTTGATTCTGCCCTGTCACAGTCCTTGGATAATGCTGGCTACAGGACCCCGAATGTTAGCTCCAGCTAAGAAGTGATGTAAATAAGTGCATTTATATATACATACTGTAGATCTTTTTTAAGCGATCTCCAGCCATGAGGTTAATATTCAGGTACAATATATGGACATTCATTTTATTTTTCATTACGCTATTTTATTTTATTGTTCTTATTTTTGTAAAATAAAATGGGTTCCATGGATATTCATCCTATTGCCATGCCCCACTAAATATGGTTAAAACACAACATCATACACGGCATTTCAAATAGCCCACATGCAAGTGTGTCTGCTATTTCTTTAAAAGATCAAGTGCAAGTGAGTGAAAATTGTTTTGTAAATAGCTATCTTTATAGCCATGTATTTTACATGCACAACTAGTTTCACAAGCACACACTCATTAACAGATTCTTGTAAATACATGGTTTAAAATGCCTTGAACAATAACTAAGACTACAACTTCACAATCCGATTTAGTTTCACTGACTAGGACATGTCCAAAAATTAAATTACAATCACTTTTATTAAATTAGAGGACACTTATATTCACAACATTTAAATGGCTAGTAGGGCTAGCAGCACAATAAAGTGCCATTTCGTTTTACGTGACATAAAAACTAATAAACTAATGGTTAATAAGTGGTTAATAAATCGGTGTAGTCAATACATGTTTTTGTTTGTTAAAATTACATTAAATAATGTCATACAGTTAATATGCAGTGCGGGTAATAGTAGTTATGGAAAGTTACTGTACAAGTGAGCAATGCAAATGCTGCTGTCCAATGAAATTGTCCCCCATTTGCTCATCAAATAAACGTGATCTTTTTAGCTTCAGAAGGGCTGACAGTCATACAGTTATTGTGTTATGTTCTGTGAAAAAAAACAGGGGTTTGCCAGTGGTGGCTGTCATACAAAATACCACAAGTGTAATTTAGCGCAGCGCACTCTGTTCCTCCTTCACGACATGTTACTACCAACACATCTTTCTCACACGCTGGGTAGAAGGAAACAGCAGATGTGTGTTTTCCATTACTCCGTTCACTGATTTGCTGACAATGACAACCCCTTTATGAATGCTCCCAGCGGCAGGTGACCAAGCGAGATGCATCCTTTGAAAATGCTTCTGGGGAAAAAAAACAACTGAAAATCAATGCTTCTGAGAGAGAAAAAAAAAGTGAGTGTTGTACGCAAACTAAATAAATAAAGCAGCACCATTTATCATGAAACCTGACAGTATGTGTTGCCTTGTGCAGCGTGTGACTGCCATGAGATAGCACGCATGGCAAGGCCAGATGTGGGACACCTGCATGCGTGTCCTGTGGTGCTGGGCGCTACTGGCTGCTGTGAAACTAATTTACCATGTAGGAGAGTGGAGCATAGCGGCTTGTCAGGGCTCCTCCTAATCTCCATGGGACGCACGCTGAAAAATGAGTCGCTTAGTGATTTGTACTTGTGGAGCTCAAACGCTGTGAAGAGGGAGGGGGGGGCGGGGGGGCGGGGGGGCCCAGGCCGTCACCATTCTTTAACTCTGTTCCCAACTTGGCTTATGAACACCACGTTGGTATAGGGTCTGTGTGTGCGTGTTTGTGTGCACACACACACATTTGTGTATGTCTGACATAGCTAAGGCGCTGTGTTTTTGTTTGTTTGGATTTGGACCTTCCACAAAAGCTCTGTGGCAAAGCTAGTGGTAACAGCACAGGATGTGGCAATGTGTGAGTTTAGCTTTGGCTGAACTCTGGCTGTTTAGGTCAGCCTGTCCTACTTTTAGCAATAGGACCTCCCCTTGCACACACACACGCATGCACGCACCTACGCACACACAGCTACACACACACACATGCACGCATAACCTCTTAGCCATTAGCAGTGCATCTGAGAGCTGCTACTGATTACGTTTAGATGTATACACGACGAGACGTCTGTCTGTCTGTCTCCTCTCTCTATCACTCCATCTCTCTTCTCTCTGCCAGTCTTTATTTGGGCCTTAATGTATCCCTCTTGCCCCGCGCCCTCGTCTTCCCCACTGTCTGTCTCTCTGTACTGTCATCGGGGCTCTCTCCTTTCCTTTCTTCAGAACTACAAAAGCCCGCACTCTATCGGGACTGCTAACAATAACACTGATCCAGGGTTGCCCGGCGACCCACGTGACCGTACATGTGGTGCGAGTCAACTTGAAGAGGCAGGCAGGTCTCAGATCTGTGCTCTTCTCATTTGAACCAAATACGGCCCCTGTGGGCCTTGGAGGCTTAGGTTTCACCCTCTGCAGCTGCATGCTGAAGCTAGCCACGTGGGAGCAGGCCTGACCCTGACTCCCTCACAAGCACAGGGCTACCAGCAGCTTCATCACTATGTACTGTGTGTGGTGTAGTGGCCGCCATAGTCTTATCAAGCATTACATCGCCGTGACGTGCTTAATATTGGTCACACAGTCACTGGCATGGCAAAATAATATGCACGTCTTGCTCCACAGGGAAAGGTACAGCATAAACAATGCGAAGAAAATATTGTGAGTTGATTTAGCTTGTATTTAGAGTACAATTTCAACTATTACCCCACACTGGTATGTAGTTTTCCCTCTGATGTGAATCAATCTAAGAGGAGCTCCCAGTCTGCATTCTTTTATAAAGCATTTTCTAAAACTCTTACACCGCAATAAATCAGAAAAGTGTTACGTGGCAGGCCATCAAAAACAGGCTCATGGCCCAGACTTTCGAATACAGTCTGAACTATCTCCCCCACCGCAATAAATCAGATAATACAGCATCGCTTCTAAGGCCACACTATAGTATATGGTGTCTTCTATCAGAGAGATCAGATATTTGCAGATCGAATATGAACTGTAACCGAGGGAGCCATTTTTTTCTCTCTCAATGTACACCACATGCCTGAATGCTGCCTTCTTGAAACACACTGTTTATGTGTCATATTCCACAAAGAAGCCCAGAAAGGAATCCAAACAAGCAGCTATGTAAGACAGAAATAATTTCTTAAAGGCGGAAAGCAGGACAGTGAGACACACATAAAGGGAAAGTGGTTTGACTTGAAGGGCCGCTCGCTCTAATAAATGTATCCTTGGCTGTGGCACAGGAAGTCTTTCGCTGGTTCAAGACTTAATATATTGCCGCCTGCCAAGCCTCATAACTGATCCCAACTTGATCAGATGCAGACGACGTTAAACAATAGCCACCATTCATACAGGGAACCATGCTAGGAAGAACAACACACACAGACACACAGAGAAACAGAGACAGACAGATAGACAGGCAGACAAACAGAAAAGTGTTTTCTAATAAAGTTATTCCATTACCATGTGTTACAGGTAAATACAATCCAACTGCATATTCCTCTTCCTCCTCATCTGAGTCTGGGGCAGCCGCGTTGCCTAGCAACTGGTTATCATGTGGATGAGGCGATGTGCGCTGTGATTGGTCAGTGGTAGATGATGGACATGAGGGGGAGGGCATGGGAGAACCTGAGAGAACAAAAGCAAATGAAAAAGAAAAGGAAAAGTAATGTAATGTAATGTAATAAATAAATAAAAATCACAGTGACTGGAAAAACAATAAAACATGAAAATATGGAGTTGGAAGGATATGGGCTGGATATTCACAATGAATGGTGAAGCTGAATAGAAATAGATCACTAAAAATCAATAATCCGACCAAATTAGTTACTGCTGACTGGTCTTGGTTTTAATGGGCATGCTAAATGATTAGAAGGTAAACAATCTTATATATACTCTATGATTTTAATCCAACATTTGTACGCATAATAATTAAAAGTACAAGTTGAACACATCTATTGTTTCAACATAATGGAATTAAAACTTCTGTGGCAACAGCTTGAAAAGACTGTAAACATGTCGTTCACATGAGGCATTTGTGTGCTTTTTCTGGTGTAAACAATGGAAGACAGCAGTTTTGTATGTGAAATATGTGCTGATCCACAAGGTCTATTCCATGTTGGATTTGCAATAATTGTGATTAGCACAACATTGCAAATGTGGAGCTAATACGATTCTGGAGATGTTTGAACATGAGTGAGTGAAGCCAGGCTCACAAGTAGAAAGGAAAATCAACTGTCCATCAATGTGGTTGTGGTAACCTTGGCATTTAGAGACCTCTAAATGCTGAATGCCTTACTGTGCATGTGATGTACTGTATGTAATATAAGCCAAGCCTTGCATCCAATGCAAACTTCTGTCACATAGAAATCTCATTAGCAGCAGCAGGAAAGCAAGAAACACCAACAAGCGCATTCCACCAACTAGAATTGTGTGGCATGGCTCAGTCATACATAAAATCTATTGTTCTCTCTCTCTCTCTCGCTCGCTCTCTCTCTCTCTCTCACTCTCTCTCTCTCTCTCTCTCGCTCTCTCTCTCTCACACACACACACACACACACACTCAAAAACAGATAGCAGATATTAGATATTATGCACATGGTAAATACACATAGTGGGTACAGTCCTGAGTGACATTATTCAATTTGAATATAAATTAATTTGGATGTTCCTGGCACTTTTAATCTGAAAGTCTCTTGGATTTTTTCTTCTTTGGCTCACACCCACGCAACATTTTCCTTTAAAAATACCCCCTTATCGTGGTTAGATAAGTTGCATTGTGCTTAAATCACTTGTTTTGATGGGACTACATTTATTTCAGCATATTGGTGGCTGTCCTGTCATTTAGATGCCAGAGATGCAAGGCTAAAGCAGTGGCTGCCAATCCTTCATCTGAACTGTACTCGATAACCCTCTCCATCGCATCCATGTTCCTTCTATCTTTCTTTTTGAATAAGGACCAATTTGGCGTGTCCCCCTATTGGTGGGCTCTTTAACAGCTATCACTATGTATGATTTCCCTGAGTGCATAGATACAATCTAGGTCCAAGGCAAAGATGACCAATCAGATATCTGTCAATTCACAGGCTCCCTTGCCTTGAGACAGAGCATGACGGGTTATAGAACTACCCTAAAAAAAACACGACAACGTGGGAAAAGCAGCTCTCCATTGACATTGCATGAAGCTGGCTCGTGCATCTTACCTATTTTCATCTCTTAACGGCTCGGTTGTTCAGTTCGGTAGCCGTGCTTATGTTAACTTAATTCTGGGACACAGTAGCTCTCACGGCAGATTTTAGGCATGTTTCATGTTTATGCAGAATTCAGAAAGACAACGAGGCAGATTCACTATAAATGTCCTTGAGAGCGATCACTTGTTTTATACCCGCGTTTCTACATCAACAGCTTGCTTGAAGTTTGATGCAAACTTAAAGATAGGCCTAATCATTATTTTGAATATGGATTGAAGCAAGCAGGTGAGGCTGAATTGGAGCGAAAGAAAAATGCAATATGTTAATTATTTTTGCATTATTTTGGGATAAGCGACGATGACCAGTGAGGTAGGCCTATGTAAATGTTCGTACTGCCCGGGAGAATCGTTAGATTTCCAGAATGTTATTATGTTATCTAGTTAAGAGAGCTGCTTACTACTGCAAATCGCAATATTTGCCAAACTAATCGCAATATTATTTTGAAATGTTTTATACTTAATGAAAAATATATTTGCCATACCCCATTGTAATGGATGGGAGGGCGTTACAGGCAGAGTGAGGTACTGCAAAGATTGCGACTGCATGTTTTTCTATAGGATACTGGGAAACTGGGATATCATACAGACATACAACTGCTCCTGATACACTATCAATAAGAATAACAAAAGTCAATAGATGGCTCATGCTTACACTGTTTTTTAAAACCAAGAAAATGAAGAATTGTGTACGCATAATCAAGAACAGCACTTACAATGAGAAAATAGCTGGAAGGATGTGAGCATGCATAAGGGTGTGTGTGTGTGTGTGTAGCTTGGAAGCAAACATCTGCGAGCTAGCGGTTCTTACTCTTGGGAGATATTTAGCTTTACAATGTCTTGGCCAGAGTTCATTCTGTGTGTGTGTGTGTGTGTGTGTGTGTGTATGGGCCGGCAAAGAATCATGATCAGTTGTTGGTGTCTGGTGTCTAGTGACACACACACACAATACATGTGCATACAAAAGCTCTGTTCCGTAATGGATGTGCATGCCCAACAAAAGCAGACAGACACAAGAACGGAACACACACGCAACACTAAAATAACACCAATTACACATGACGGAGACAGACATCAAGGCGAGGGTTACGGGTGAGAAAAAAATGCCCCCTCTCCTCTTTCTTTTTCCATCGTTTGAAAGGAGAGGACGAGCAAAGGCTGAGCAAGAGGCTTCCTGGCCTAAAGATGTGCTAGGCTGTCTGTCCTGAGTGGCTGCCACTTCTTCAATGTGCATTGCTGTACAGATCACAATCTGGCTGCTTGTTGTCTGCCTTCTGTCATAAGCACTGGAGCCCCCCTCTGTCAAGCCAAAACAGGGAGGCAGAGAGAGATATAGATATATATATATATAGAGAGAGTGTTACTTACAGTAAAGGGAAACGTATTGTGCCATATACGTTGGTACAAAGAAAGGTGCTGGCCAACACCTTATAGGCATATATGAATGTGGAGAGACGGAGGTTGTTACAAAGTGTACAGAAAGTGTGAGAGAGACTATAGGGGAGACAAATCATCAGCTGTCTCCCTGTCCTGCAATGAATCCTTTAGTTGTTCTGATTGAATCAGTAGTGTCAGTACTACTCATTTGCCACAAGTCTGGAGGATACGACTGGAAGCAGCTTTTCAAAAGTTCCAACAAGCAGAGCCCTAGACGTCAGGGCTGGGACACCTACATGGTTGGGGTCAAATGCATGCTGCTAGCCTGTCAGGAAGCACCCGGTGTGGTTGGGACAGAGATTGATTTCTATTGACAATTACGAATGTTAATAAGCATGTGGCTTTTGAGCAGCACGACCTTGGCATGCATGGGAGCAAAACAAGCACCCCCCCGGATCGTATGCAGGTGTTTTCTGTTTGTGTGTTTGTGTGGATGTGTGCGTATAGAACACCTGGCCTCCACAATGTCTCCCCATCCTTCATCCCTGCTTGGCTTGGCAGACAGACAACACACAAATACACACACCACCACACATCTGGCTGATGCTTTGTCCCTGTGTCATGTGCCGTTGCACATAGCTCTTCCTCTCTTGTTTGTGTCACTCTACCTGCTTCTGGAATCATCCTACTTTCCTGAACTTTGGTAAAGTTTCAGGCAGCTTGCCCACAGCTGCGCGGCCCAGGCGGTCTGTTCTACATAGCTTCCTAAACCCCTCTGCGCACAAACAAACAACGCCAAACATTAGCATTTTTAATGCAGATCATCCAAAGTGAAGACGATGCTGTCAAACAATGACACGCGCTTACTGGAGTGTCC